>RJWM01019408.1:0-39025 GCA_004363535.1 Dasyprocta punctata
GGTTACGGCGCTGTCATCCGCACAGCGTGTGTGTGCGCGTGTGCGCGTGTGTTCATTTGTCTGTGTGTCTGTGTGTGTTTGTGAGGACTGAACTCGGAATCTTCACACTGAGCTACATCCCAGCCCTCCTTATTATTGTTACTAATCGTTTGATTTGTGACTGTTTTGGCCAAGTCACTAAGCTGCTCAGGAGGGACTTGATCTCGTGATCCTCCTGCCTCAGCTGGCAGAGTTCTGAGCAGAAAAGTCCCTGACTGACCCACACAACTTAGCTTTGGCTCTGGAAGCTCTCTTTACCTCCTTCTGGAAGTGAGGTGGACATTCCAGCCCTGAGGGACAAGAGCCTCTCTGTAAACGCAGAGGTTTAAGAGCCATAGGCCTGTTATAGCTGTGTTATTTATTGTTTATTTGGTTTTTCATGTCTATTAAGATTTGTCTTACATAGTAGGGTGCTCCCACATTTGGTGCATATATATTTATGATTGTAAACTCTTCCTCTTCAAGTTTTCTCCTAACAAATATGTAGTGACTTTCTTTATCTCTTTTGATCATTTTGGTTTTAAATTCACATTGTCTGCAAACATAATAGCTACCCATGCTTTTTTCTGGGTCCCTGTTGCATGGAGTATTGATTTCTATCCTTTGACTTTTTGCCTTTGAATTCCTTTTCAGTTAAATATGTTTCTTGTACATAGCATATTGCTGGATTTTGCTTTTTAATCCACTCTGCCAGTCTGTTTCTTTTTGTTGGTGAGTTGAGACAATTACATTGACTGATACAACTGATATGTACTGACTTATCACTGTCATGTTATCTTTCTATTGTTGGTTTTCTACTTTCTCTGTTTGTTTGTCCTGCTTAGCAGTTTCCTTTTGCTGTTGTTCTTGGGATTGTATTTATCTTTGTCTCTTTCTAGAGTATCTTTTAGTACTCTTTGTAGTGTTGGTTTGGTGGCCATGAATTTCTTCAGTTGCTCTTTGTCATGGAAGTATCTTATTTCCCCATAAATTTTCAAAGATAGTTTTGCAGGATACATCAATCTGGATTGAAAGCTGTTTCCTTTCAGGACTTGAAATAATTCCCTCCAAGGGTTTCTTGACTTGAGGGTTTGTGTTGAGAAGTCTGCCATGATTCTGATAGGCTTTCCTTCATAAGTGATCTGTTTCTTTTCTCTGACAGCTTTTAGTATTCTGTTCTTGTGCTAAATTTCCCATATCCTAATTATCATATGTCTGGGTGAAGATTTATTTTGGTTATGGTTAATTGGGGTTCTATATGCCTCACTTATGTGTATATCAGATTGTCTTCCCATGTTTGGACAATTTTCTGCTATAATTTCTGCAAATAGTCTTTGCAGGTCATTTGTGTTGACCCTTTCTTTTCCATTGACACCCGTCAGTCTTATATTGTTTCTCTTGGCATCATCTTGCAGCTGTTGAGTTGTTGTTTCCTGGTTTCTTGTTATTTTTAAGAGATCTTTTCTTTCATAATCGTAAGCTTCCATACTGTCTTCAAGGTCTGAGAGTCTATCTTCAGCTTCATTCAAGCAGTTTTGCCAGCTTTCAATGGAATTTTTAATTTCCTGAATATTCTTTTGAATCTGTTTCATGCATTTCAATTCTGTCTTATATTGTTCATTCAAGGTTTCCATCACTTTGTTACATTCCTCTATTTTTTATCTAGGTCTTCTTTAGACACACACAGCATTTCTTTCATAATGTTTGTCATTTCATTTTTTAGCTGAGAGATTATTTCTGATCTGATTTTCTCTATAGCTTCACGGAGTTGTTTGTTTACTTCAGTTGTGATCATTTCAGAAAGTTTAGTTGTGGAATTTCCAGTGTCTTCCATTTCAGTGTCTCTTGGGTTTGTTCTTGGTGGGCTGGAGGACTGAGACTGCATCTTGCTCTTTTGTTTTGTCATTTTCACCTGTGTGGCTGGCCAGGCACCTTCTTGATGGATTGCACTGGAATGCTGCCCTGGGCAGAGCTTTGATTCTGCAATATCCCTGTGGCTAGCTGGGGCACACCCCTGAACTGTAGCACCAGAGCCTTGAGCTGTGGCCGTGAGGCTGGCCGGGCATTCCCCTGATGTACTGCCCTGGGTTGCTCTGGGACTCCGGGCTGGGCAGAGTTTGGATCCTCTGTGCAGCTAGCAGGTGCACACCTCTGGAGTGTGGCACTGGGGCCTTACACCTGGTTTGGTGGAGTTTAGAGCCTCCAGGACCCAGGCAGCTAGGCAGAGCACATTCCCCAAGTGTGGCACTGCCAGGACCTTGAGTCTTGCTGGGAGGAGTTCAGAGCCTCTGGAGCACAAGGATAACAAGAGCGTTCCCCCAGCGTATGGTGCCAATGCCTTACTCCTGGCTTGGCAGAGTTTGAAACCTCTGGGATCTGCCACATGGCTGACTGGGCTGCACTCTTGAAGTATAGAGCTCAAATTCTCCAAAGACCTGTTGGCTAGACTGGTTGTTCCCTGATAAGTGGTTCTGGGGCTCTGGACTGGGCTGGGCTCAGTACCTCTGTGACCTGTGAGGCTGGCCAGGCATTTCCCTGATGGATCATGCTGGGACACTGGGCTGGGCAGAGCTCGGCGCCTCTGTGCAGCTAGTAAGGACACACTCCCAGAGTCATTCCATTCATTTTTATAAATAAATGTCATGCTTTATTTATACAATTTGTGAGTAGACAGGCATTTGTGTTGTTTCATCTCTTGAGCTATTACAAAAAGTGCTACTAAGAAAAAGCAAGGAGCTACTATTTACTGTGTTATTGTGGCAGGGGCTGAGGTAAGTGTTGAATCTAATTTCTGACTCAAATTAAGGCAGTCACTACAGGTTCAGTGGAAATGTTGCTTTGACTGGCCAGATGTGGGTCATGGATCTATGTTTGCAAATCAGGATGCCCTCAACTGAAGAGAATGTTCCCCCAGAGGAAAACTGAGATGAAATTATCAAAATGGAAATTCAGACTAAGCATTCAACAGGATCACTCACTTACAACATTTAGGTATCAGCCAAATCCAAATTATAGAAAGTGATTCTCATCAGAACTTGGCCATATAGGACCAGACCTAAAGCAGGGTTTAAGATAAAGTGGTGGAAAAATGAATTTTGTCTTATTTATATTAAATTTTATTTTGTTATTTTATTTTTGCAATGCTGGGGATTGAATCCAGGAACTTCACACTGAGTTATGTATCAAGCCTTTCAAAACTTTTTTTTTTTTTTTTTTTGCACCAGGGATCAAACTCACAACCTTGCGCCTGCCACACAGGTGCTTAAGTCACTGAGCCAAACTCCTGGCCCTAGTTTTTTGAGGCAGGGTCACACTATGTAGCTCAGGCCAGCCTTGCGCTCTCATTGTAGCCCAAGCTGGCCTTGAACTCACAACACTTCTCCTACATCAGCCTCCCGAGCGCTGAGATTAAAGGCATGCACCACCACACCTGGCTCAAAACATTTTTTTAATTTAATTTATGTTTTTAATTTTTTGACAGGGTCTAAACCATAATATTTCTCAGTTAAGGCTCAGACTTGTGATCCTCTTGCCTCTGCCTCCCAGAGAGTTTGGATTTGGGGTACTGCCACAAAACCCAGGACTTAGATTCTTAAAAGTAGACTGGAGTAGGCAGTAGTTGTCCCTGTGGCTAAGACAGATTCCAATAAACTTCTTGGCCCATCCTGTGATGCTGATGTCAGCGAGGAAAATGCATTGAAAGATCTACCTAAAGGCACCCATTTCAGGTCCCATAACAGTCTGATAACAGGCCATTCTTTCATGCAGGTAACCTTCTGGACACATTTTCCTGTCAGGAAAAAGATGTGATCAAGAGAAGTGTATATGTCTCTGCATCTTTCAGATTAGAGTGCATTTATTAGCTGCTTAAACACTACCAACTAAACAGTTATTTGATTCAAGCTATGTGAAAAGACTAATCCTCAAATATCCCTCCTATTATTGACTAAGAGCTAAATAAGTAAATATTCTTGCCAACTTTTCATTGTCAATCTAGCATTGTAAAGTCAGGTACAGTGCAACAATATACATTTGTTATTGACTACAGTTTACGCTCTAGTTAGTCAAACAAATGAAAGACTAAATATGAATAAACAATATATAAAACAGAAAGGTTTATTTTGGCTTATGCTTTTAGAGAGTTCAGTCCATGGTTTTTGGCCCATTATCTTTGGGCCTTTAACAAGATAGTACATTATGGTGGGAGCATTTGGTAGACGAAACAGCTCACTTCATGGTAGCTATGTAGAACAGAATAGAAAAAGAAGGGACTAGAGTGACAAAATTCTACTCAAAGGTATATGCAGAATGATCTGATTCTTCCACTAGGACTGTCTCCTTCCTAATGTTTCCGCAACTTCCCAAGAGCACCAGAGGACAGGAACCAAACTGTCAACTCACAGGCCTTTAGGGGATGCTTCACTGAACCACAGCACCATTTAAACTTAGGTAAAATTAAAAGGTGAGTTTCTTAGTCATATTTCAAGTGCTTAGTAGCTATGTGTTATTACTGATATGTATTGGACAGCACAGATACAGATTAGCATTTATATCACTACAGGATGACATAGAGGGCAGCATTGTTCTAGTATCTAAACTGAGCTTCTATGAGAAGATATCACAAATGGTTCTTTTTTTGTGAGTACATGTTGTTTTTTATGAGTATAATCATCCAAGGGGTAAGTACATGTACAGAACAAGTTTCTTTTTTATTTGGTGTCAGATCTTAAGAACTACGATTTGGGAGATAGATTCAGATAGCTCTGAAGCAGTGCTCCAAGAAGGCAGGAAAAGTGAAGGTTTCCTTAGGTTACTGAATGTTGAGAAAGAACAAGGGCCAAGTCACTGGGAAAAAACAGAGAAGAATGTATAAATAGAATGGAAATTTCCATGGAACAACAGTCTGCTGACTTCTTCATATGCAGCTTGAGCCCTTCCCCCCAACTCTGGGCCTAATGCAATTGTTCTTGTTTCTAGATGTCTGTGGTTAATGGGTGGATGTGACCGAAGTTCACATTCCAGGCAGCACCTGGGCTGTGCTTAAGTCTAGCTTCCTAATGTCCTTCTACCTGTATTTTGAGAAGCTTTCAATGTCTCATTCATTTTAATTTTTCTTTTATTTTCAGTCAATTCCTCAATAATGTTATTAATTTTTTTTTAAAAAATCAAGTAGTATTCAACTTTCTCAAAAATTTCTCCCATTAATATAATCACATGATTGGCACTATGTTTCTGCTTTTATTAACTGTTTTCATAACACAATTACATTTTACTGTTTTGGGGGGCAGCAGAATCCAACCCCCTTCATTTTGGAAGTTATGTCATAATTTCTTTCTAAATAGGTCAAGCGCCATTCATGAGCCAGTCGCATGATCAGGGATTTTTCATTTGCAAAACAGTCACTGGATTATCCTTGATGATGAATCAGGTGGCACTAGCTATGGATAGCATCACTGAAGGATAATCCAGTGGGTGTTTTTCAAATGCAAAATCCCCGAACATGCGATTGGCTCATGGATGGCACTTGGCCTGTTTAGAACCAACGATTCACAATGAGCATTTGCTCTGACTTCTAGGACAAAGCCTTAGGATTGGGTATGAAAATTATGGAGCATAAAGACCATATTTATCTACAGCAAGGTGAGAACTTCTCAAAATATGGAGCCAACAGAAGGATGGCACTAAGTGGCTACAGCAGAAAATGGATCTTGATATTATCTGGTTCTACCTAGCAGTACTTAAAACCAGATCTATTCTTGGCTTTTTTGGTAATGTGAGCCATTAAGTTTTCTCTAAGTCAATTTAGGTCAGATTTGCTATTACTTGCACTATTATTATTATTAATCTTATCTCATGTTTATGATATATGATGTGTACATTACTGAGTCTGTTAGGTTCCTGTATGTGGCATATCTTTATTCTACTGACTTCCCCTTCCCCTCCCTGTCTCCTCTCACCACGTCCCCTTGGCTTCCTTGCCGCTGATCTCTTGGCCAATCCTCTTGTCTCCTTCTAGACATCCTTTACTGTGCTCTTTGTGCTTTGTTTTACTCAAATGAGAGCTACAGTACTATATGGCATTTAAGCTTATGTGTCTTATTTATTTCACTCAACATTATATTTTCCAGTGCATCTGTTTTCCTATAAATGTCTCAAATTTGTTTGGTTGCACCTAACCTACCCACAGCCTGTAATGCTGGTCCAAGAAAACTGATTTTGGGTGCACAGTGAAACACAGAAAGTGGCAGTTGCAGGAGTGACTACTGCAGTAAGGCAGATATCAGCTACTGACCACACCCAGTGGGAAAGGCAGGGCAAAATCGAGCATTCATTCACATGAAACATTAAGTGTGGAAACAAAATAGTTCTTAGAAGGACTCATTATTAGGCACAGGCTAAAAATAAGGATGGTCACAGAATTCAAGATTCAAAGTATTGTGGGCCTGAGCAGCAGCAACCAGAAGACAACTAGTCTGCCTCCCGGGGGTCTGCACGACCTGCGTGGACTCCAGGAAGAGAAACATGCCCCACCCCCAACCCGTAGGGCTACTGGCACTCGGGTTAATAATCAAGGATAAAGCTTTGCCCCCCGCCCCCCGTGAAGCAACCTGCTGGTTCGGAGGTCTGGCTAAATTGCTAGTAACTAAGGTACATAAGACAACTAAATGCTAGTATTGTTTTGTTCATTTTGCAGGTCTGGGGCTAGCAGCCTGAGCATCTCTTTGGAAGATGATAGTACGCAATGTAGCAAAATGGGGGATTCTCTTCTGTCTTGTCTTCGAGGCCCAATATTGTTCTCATTGTTTTGCTTTATTCTGATTAATTTTTGGCCTTATTTTATACTGTGTTTTTATTGGTTTTATTATGCTTTGTTTTGTTTTGTTTTGTTTTTCTTTTTTGGGGGGGTTTGATTTTACTATACCTGTTGGAATGGTCAACTATTCTGAAAACAACAAGGTATACTATAGTAGCTATTGTTTTCATAGTATCTTTCTTTGAAGTTCTGTACCAGTTCTACTGCTTTGTTTTGATTGACTTTGTTCTGTTATGTTTTGTTGGATTTTACTATCTTTAAAATTAAAAATTAAAAAAATATTTAAAGTATTGGAAAGAATTTGAAAACTTTAAAAGGAAACTTTAATAAATAAATAAACAGCAATTGCAAAATTGAAAGATAAGGAGGAAAAAGAACTCAATAAACAAAGTAATACACAATAACACGGTTGGTTTCAATATTCAAATAGGGGACTGTCTTAGTTACTTTTTGCTCGTTGCCGAGACAAAATACCTGACGCCCAAAGTTAGGGAAGGAAAGGTTTATTCTTACAGTTTCTCGGGAGTTTCAGTCCATAAAGTGGGCTCCAAGGCAGCATGGGATGACGGGGCTACAGTTCATGGTGGCTGCAAGCTGAAAGCTGCAATCCGCACTGGCGAGAGAGAGAGAGAGAGGGCGGAAGCCGGGAAGCAAGCAAGAGGAAGACCCGCCTTCCCTTATACTGTATCTCAGCTCCACCCCTGGGCGGGTGTAGCAGTCATGTCATTAATCCTGGTGCCATTAATCCTGGCGCTAGACAACAAACTGATCACAAGTGTCAGACTCAGCCCCATCAAAAGTATGAGGACTTGGGGGTACATAGCATATCCTATACAGGGACTATATTCTAAAGTCAACTGATATAATTCACGATAGTGACAGATAAATGAGAAAGTCACATTTTGCTAGGTGTGTAAAGATATTTAATAAAATGCACGATTAAATTATGATTTAAAACTCTGCAAACTAGATATAGAAGAGGACCTCCTGCAGCTTATAAATACCATGTATGTGAAAGGCTACAATCAATATCATACTTAGTGGTGAAATATTACCTTCTAAAACTGGGGGAACAGGCAAGAATGGGTACTATCATAATTTCTCTTGGCATGGTCCTAAAGGTCCTCTAAGCCAGTGAATGAAGTAAAAAATAAGTAAATAATTAAAAGGCAAAACTATTGCAAAGGAAAATGTAAACCTACATGTATACTACAATGATACTATCATTTATAATCTGAGAAATGTGAAAAACAAGTATTGCATATAAGGAGTGAATTCAGCAAGCTAGTGCTGTACACTGTTACAGTGAAGTGGCAGCTCCAACACCATTTTAAATAGACTCCATTTTAGCTCTTCTTAGTCCTCCTGCCTACCCCTCCCAACCTGTGTCCTGGACAACTTCATCTCAGAAAGCCCCTCTGGCCACTAAAGCCACTCCTAGTCTCCACCCCAGCACCAAATAAGGAGCAAACCTCAGCCCGGAAATCACCCCCTATAGAATGTCCAGACACCTGGTCCTGGGGGTCGACACTTCAGACTCCGTGTCGGATGTTGCACCCCAGTTAATGAGCTTGTTGTCTTATTCTCGGCCTCTGTGGATAATCTCGCCACAACAATAGAAAACCAATTGTATGTTTTACACTAACAAACATTGTAAAATAAAATTTACAAAAACAATTCCACTTATAATAGCATCTAAAAGTATAAATACCTAGAAATAAATATAACAAATGATATATAAGCTTCTACAAGAAAATGTCTATGAAATAGCTAAGAGAAATTGTTTTTCAAAGTGAAATAAATACAGAAATTTGTGGATTAGAAGACACAATATCCTTAAAGATGTCAGTCAACCCTCAGATGAATGTTAAGTTTCAGTGCTTAGTATGCCAGTCACAATTTTAGCAGCCATTTTGTAGACAGGAACAAGTTATTAAAAATTTAAATGCAAATGCAAACAAACTAATATAAAACAATTTTGACAGAGAGGAACAAGTTTGGAAGGGTCATACTCACCAATTTATATTTTTAAATGTGTACCTTTCTGAAACTTATACTTCAATAAAGTTTCTTTTTTTTATTTATAAAGAATCTACAAAAAAATCAATAGAACAGACAAGCAGGTTTAGCAAGGTCAATTCCACTTATAATAGCATCTAAAAGTATGGTACAAGGTCACAAAACCATATACAGAAATCTAGTGTTGGCCTATATACAAGCAATGAACAATTCAAAAGTAAAACTGAAAAAGCACAAGTTACAACATCACAAAAAAAGCTTAAAATGACATTACTGTATAAATCTACCAAAATACATTTATTATATGTATCCTAAAAACTATAAAAACTGATCAAAAGTACTCAAATACAACCTAAAAAAGTGAAGAGAGACTATGTATGTGAATTGGACAAATACTGAAACATTTATTTTCCCTAAACTTATCTATAGATTCACCTCAATATCTATCAAAATTTCAGTGAATTTTTTTCCTTTATCTTAACTATTTTTATATACATGTACATAAACATATACATAGTTTTTCTTTCAGTTTGTCACACAAGTGCAACAATATGATGCTTACATGTGTGATTTATTTCACTAAGTATATTCTCAAGGTGCATCCGTTTAAGTATGAAACTGTCCAGTTTATCATTCTTTGTAGCTGAATAGTATTCCATTATATAGAAATACCACATCATTTTTGTCCTTTCCTCAGTCAATGGGTATTTAGGTTGTTTCCAAAATCTGGCTATTATGAACTGCACTGCTATTCAATAAAGTTTAAAAAGAAAAAAATTATCAAAGGAACATCAATTAGATAAGCTAGATTTGTGAATATACACACAGATTTGTGCTTCTGTGGAGAAAACATTTTTATATACACACTGTATACATGATCAAGTGGACACAACTTCACCGGAGAATATATACACAAATCTAAGTATCACAGTGCTTCTAGCTAAAATTCCTCACTGTTTTTCTAACTCTTCTACTAAGAAAATATGCAAAACTAGACCTAGCTTAAGCAAGACATTCAAAGATTTTAGGTATGTGTGCAGTTTATTTTAAATGGACATATTTTAGAAAAATTAAAATTAAGCAAGTTTTTCTTCCTGCTGTTAGATAACTTCACTTTTATTAAATCATTACTATTATCCAATTTGTTGTACTACAAAGCTTTCATTATTTATGTTTAAATTATAATCACTGTGTTTCATACCATTATTTCTAAGTCTAATGGACTGATTTTTCAACACTGTGCCTGCCAATATACCTACAAAATCGCCTGTATGTAAGTGTCTAAATGAACCCAAATTGCTGGCCGTAATTTTGATCAGGCCTTCTTTTCGCCTATCTTGAACAAAAAACGTATTATTTTGACAATTAGGCTTAACGTATTGTGTTGTAGATTGTTGTTTGTTGAACTATTACATGTTTAGGTGCCATTTAAATTTATTTCATTTTACCCTCAACAGCTGATTAAAAAGAACCAAGTATTTCTAGTATAAATAAATAAATAAACAAACAAATAAAAGGCATTTGTATTACATAATAGTGAAATACTGAATTTATGGAGGAAAATTCTCATTTTATTTTTAAAGCAAACTGCTGAGGAAATTAAGTCTGTTCGTTTTATAAGGAATGGGAAATGCCACCACTTACGGACTGTTAGTAACTGAGAAGGGACAGCAGCGCCCTGGGGAGGCCTGGTTGCCATCCTCAGCCTTCCCCAGGGAGTGGCCCTCCTCCGAATTCCCTCGGGGTATGAGCGCAGATCCCAAGGCCTCGCCTGGAGCTTCCCACCGCGGTGGGGCGGGTCCCTGTGGGACGGATCCGCAGCGGCATCAAGCTCACAGGGAAGGCTGACACTGCTGCTCTGTAGAGACCACAGGCTGAGAGCAGGAACGAACCGACAGATGACCGGCAAAACTTGGACACAGGTAACTAGGGGACGCAATGACTTTCTGCTACTGCGGGCTGTGAGCTAATCACTAAGCTGGGGTTTAGGCAGCGTTGAACACTTTCATTAAGGGCGTGGGGGCATTTGAGCTGTACTTGGGATACTAATGATGAGAAAAGTGTTCTTCAGGTGAAGGAGACGCTGTCAAGGGTCCGAGCAGGCGCAGACCAGCCAGGGGCTGAAGCAGGAGGCCGACAGCCCTGCGGGGTGCCCTCGCCCACGCCACTGGGGGCTCTGCTCTGTGGATCGTGAGTTCTTTTGCGCCGAACAGCTGGGTAGTTCTGTCAGGACTTCCCCACAGCGCCAGACCACGCTGGGCTTCTTGCTAAAAGCCCCCCACACAACACCTTCTACTCCAGCACGCAGACCCCATCCTCACTTCGAAGTTGCAGCCACACCACACGCTATGATCCTCCCTATAGATCCACATTCACTTTACACCGCCCCACCCTTGATTCTCACTTGCTAGACAAAAATGAGTTTGATGATTTTCTCATCTCCACAGCCAGTCAGAACATTCTTTCAGGACAAGACTCATGCTGCCCCTCAATGTCCAGTTTGGTGCCAGCTGCATAAGAATTTTAAAAAGCCTAGTGATTGACTGGCAGATTGCTAATATAAGTAATCTTCATTGCTGCTGTTGTATTCCAGAGCTGCTTTCCACCAGAAGTCTTCATAGCTATGACGATGGTAGCAATTACCTTCCTTGTACTCAAGCTCCTCGTTCTAACAACCTCAAAACCTTGTGAACAATGTGCTCACGTCACACTTGCGCTTCCTAGCTCTCCTTCTAACTAGAGGTGTCAAAGCTGATGTAAGATTTAATTTTAAAAATGAAAGTATTTTTGAGACAGGGTTTCATTATGTAGCCCAGGCTGGCCTTGAACTCACTGTAATCCTTCTGCCTCATCCTCCTGAGTGCTGGAATTACAGGTGTGTGCTACCACACCCAGCAATAAAATATTTTCTATAAATTGAAGGGAAAATACAGGGTTTACTGGAAAAACTTTCTGTATACAATACTTTGATATTTAAAAAACTTTCTACCTGGAGAGAGAACGACCCCCACCCTCAACATGCACAAGTACATGTGCGCACACACACACACACACACACACACACACATCTGATCAATTCTTAGGCATAGCAAAAGGGCCTAGCTCAGCATGCAAACCTAGGTGTGCAGAGCCAGACCACCTCTGTCTGGCCCTTATATTCCATAAAGCGGTATTTCTCTGTCTTGATTGTCCCAGGATCAGGTACCAAACAACTGAAGACCCCCGCTTAGCTCAAAGACCCTAAGTAATTCTCAGGAGCCAGGCTTCATCCGTTCACCCTGCCCTGCCTCCTGGGGAGGGGACGGGAACGTGAAGGAGGAGGCAGACGACGGCACAGGCGGGCGTGCACTCTCTCTGTCTCTCTCCCTTCTCTATCTCTCTCTCTCCTTGTCTCCTTGCTGCCGTGAGGTGGCAGCTTTGCTCCTGCCATCATGCTCTGCCTCAGCACAGGTCCAGAAACAAGAGCCAGCCAACCATGGGCTGAAACCTCCAAAAACACCAGTGCAAAGTGAATCTCCTGTAATCTGATATTCTCAGATATGCTGTCACAATGAAAAAAAGCTATCTAATACAGTGCGTGAAATAGTAGAAGGCCTGGCACACAGTAAACACTCAGTACATGGCTGTCATGATCATTATTAACATCATTGGCAAGCCTCTAGGAGTTATGACCCACTTGTGTGACCACAGCGAGTTCACATTTTATCAGGCAGTAGCAGTCACCGTGAGAAACGAGCACTTCTGTTGTGCAAGTGGAATAAGAAAAAGGCTAGTACAGGAAAGGGTCACACATTTTCAAAACACAAGAAATGAGATACACCACATCTGCAAAAATCTACCACGCAGTCACCAGGGATCTCTTTTCCCTCTTTCCACCAACCTCCCCCACCTCATTCACGACACACAGACCACCCCTCAAGGTTTGGAAGCTAAAATTTAAACCCCTCCCGGAGAAACTGAAGGTTTAAAAAGCATTTTATGTTCCCTAAATTGTGGCATTGGGTTGGCATGAGTTAAGTACAACTCAGGGTCCTCTACCACAGTCCCTGGTGCGTCCACACACATCACCAGCACCTGGCAGAGGAGCCCCGCCACACTTCTGCAGTTCCTTGCTGGCTGCAGTCCCACAGCCAGAGCTCTGTCCGCATTCAGCATGCCAGTCTCAGCCGCTGGTGCTGGAGAAGACCCTCAAACCAGTCGAGGCATCTTCGTCACCAGCTTTCTTGTTCATTGTATGGCTGTCTACCACTTCTTGACAAATGAGGTTACTATTAAGGTTGGGTTAAAATCCACTTTGCAGATGAGATATTTATAAGGATATTTTCAGACTTCCCCATTCTGGAGACCCTCATAATATCCCACAGGACTGGGCACCCACTAAGAAAGCCTAGTCTCAAATCACCCACTCTCGGGAATCCCCACGTCATCTGGTGCCCTCTGGGTTTTGGTGTCAATGAGGAAGAATGATTATGCTTCATGTGTTGGTGCTGTCACCCTGCAGCCTGGTACACTCCACGGAGGGGTGGGGATGTGGTCGGCTCTGCTGTTCTGTCAGTCATGGGATAACTCCGGATGCTCACCTCCAATCCGGGATGCTGCATGTTTAGGTAGCAAAACTGGAATCGAGTCTTTTTTGGAGGCTGTCCTGAGCAGCTCGTTCAAATAAACATCCACTGAGTCATAAAAACAAATTATTTATTTATTTATTTTTTATTTAAGAGAAAAAAGACACAGAAAAGAAAGACAAAAAACAAAAGAGACACATAAAGGACAACAGTAAATCCAAAACAGTAACATTATGGGTTTACAAAACGAGATGATAGAACTTACCAATGGTTGCAACATTGCATATCGTTACCTTCAGCACAATTGTTTACATTAATAGATGTAGATATGTAAAATTGATCTAATCATATGGGTATTAACCATTCTTTCTCGATAACTAATACATTCAGCAGTATAGTCATTTTAGCTAACTTACATATACATATATACAGATTTATGTCTTTTTCCTTTTCCCTTCCTTCTTTCCTACTTTTCCCTTTCCCAATTACTTTTGCTCTTTGAGCAGTTTCTTACCATTACACAGTATTTATTGTAGATTTTGGATCATGTACACGTTTTCAGTTTCTTACACTAGGGAGACAATATGGTATTTACACATGTGGGTTTGATTTATCTCACTTATGAGTATGGTCTCAAGTTGTGTCCATTTACTTATAAAAGTCTCAATGCAATCTTCCTTGGTAGCTGAGTAGTACTCCATTGTATAAAAATGCCACATCTTTTTTATCCATTCCTTGATTGATGGGCACTTGGGTTGTTTCCAAGATCTGAATTTTACAAATTGGGTTGCTATAAACATGGATGCACAAATACTGTGGTATGATGTTTTCAATTCTTCTGGGAAAACACCCAGAAGCAGGCCAAATGGGTCAAATGGGATCTCCAATCCCTAGCTTCTTGAGGAATCTCCACACTGATTTCCACAATGGTTGCACCAGTCTACACTCCCACCAACAGTGCAGAAGAGTTCCTTTTTCCCCACAGCCCCTCCAGCATTTGTTACTGGTTGATTTTTTTACCTTGGTCATTCTTTCTGGGGTGAGATGGAATCTCAGTGTCATTTTAATTTGCATTTCCCAAATGACCATTGATGTTGAACATTTTTTCATATATTTATTTGCCATTTCTGTTTCTTCCTCTAAGAAGTGTGTATTCATCTCAGATGCCCATTTTTGGATTGGGTCCTTGAATTTTAGAGGCCTGATTTTTTTTTTAATTCTTTATATGTTTTAGAAAGAAGTCCTTTGTCTGAGGGACAATTGGTTAAGATATTCATAAAAACAAATTTAAGAAGCAATTCAAAGGATTCCTGGGTCCATTTCAAAATAGCAAAGTGCACTTGGTTCCCATAAAAAAGCACCCCTGGCTCCCCTTCAACCTTTGCGCCTCCCTCCGGCCCCAGCGCAGCCTGCACCCTGCTTCTGCCCCCGAGCCCTGCCGCGTGCTGCTTTCGCTCAGCCGCTCCCCTCAGCCTGGGTTTCTGGGTTATCTCCCCTCACAAGTTTCATTCCTTTGCAATATAAACTCAGTGGCCTATTTGGCCTCCTCCAATTCTGTAGTGTGTTCCCCACAATATTTCACTGATTAACACAGATTTCTGAGTTCCAGAAGCCAGAAAGGTTATAAATTGTCCCCCATTTAAAATATATTGGCCTTGTTACACGCAATAATTGTATCTAAACTATGTACAGGACAATGTAAGCCACGTGTAGAAACAGGCTCCATGAGATGAAAGGAAAGCATAACGTATTATTAACTAAGTAAACCACTAAATATATTTGTAAATCATAAAAAGGATCTGTAAGATACTGATTTTTTTCTCAAGGTCAATGAACTTTATCAACTGTCACACCAAGAAAAAACACCTACTCTTTGACGAACCCACCTCTCTTTATGTGGTTTCTCAGGCCTTTGAGGAGTCAGGTTATACAGTTAACCTCCTGGCTAGAGATTTCATAACACTCAAAGTTCCACTGTGTGAATGCTGAACTTTTTATCCTGTTACTTAATGATACCAGTTTGCATATCACAATAAAACAACAAGGAGGTCTAGCAGAGCAGGAACACCTGCAAAAGGCACGGCTGCATGCCAAGGTTCACACCTGCATTAAATTACTTGTTAACGCATATCATCACCAGTGACCCAGGTTAAAGCTGTCTTCATTGCTGGGCAGGGTGGCACATGCCTGTAATCCCAGCCCTCGAGAGGTCAAAGCGGGAGGATCACTGAGTTTGAGGACAGTCTGGGCTACACAGTGAGGCCAAGGCCAGCCTAAACTACAGAGTAAGACCCTATCTTTAAAAAAGTGTCTTCATTCCAGTTGCCACAACTCTGCTAAAGCGATGATGATGGAGAAAACTCAAAATCCTCACCTGGATCTCAGGAGAAAACATTAGATGTGCCCACCTAACGACCAAACGACTTTTCTACTCAAGCAAGATCTCTTCCTTTTGGAAGCACTGGGATTATAGGAAAGTAAATAACAGTACAAGACCAGGATATTGATTAGCATCACCTGAGTACCTCATTTTTTCCCTCCACATCTTGAGGCACATTTTTGGCAGAGAATTTTTCAACAGGTCTTATATGAGAAAAAAACTTGGCACATAAGGCAATTAGAGGAATCCGAGCAGTGATGTATCACACTAATGTAATGAGCATATATTCCATTTTTTTAAAGTTTATTGGTACAGTTTAGATATAATATAATAATCATATTCATTATAGGAAATTGGTATTTGTATATATCTCGACTCCCCTTTTGTTCCCAATCCCCTGCCCTGCTTTCAATCCCTTTCCTCTTGTGAAGATAACAAGATATACTATAGAAGCTATTGTTTTCCTAGTATCTTGCTTTGAAGTTCTGCACCAGTTCTACTGCTTTGTTTTGACTGACTTTGTTCTATTTTGTTGGATTTTACTATCTTTAAAATAAAATTTTTAAAAATTCCCTTTCCCTATTTACAAAGCTTTGTTTCAATTTTATCCTTCTTTTATTGCTCCCCCCCAATTCTTCTCTCCTTTTGAACAATTTCTTCATATTTCACAATATCTATTGAATATTTTGGTCCTTATTTATTCTTTCAGTTTCTCACACCAGGGAGATGATGCAATATTTACACATGTGCATCCAATTTATTTCATTTAAGAGTACAGCTTCAAGGTGCATCTATTTACTTAGAAATTTCTCAAGCTTATCTTTCTTTATCGCTGAGTAGTACTCCATTGCACGAAAATCCCACATCTTTTTTATCCATTTCTCGGTTGATGGGCATTTAGCTTGTTTCCAAGATTTAGCTACTATGCACTGCGCCACTATAAACATGGGTGTACACAAATTTCTGTGGTATGATGTTTTCACTTCTTTTGGGAAGATACCCAGAAAGGGAATAGCTGGGTTGAATGGGACCTCTAGTGCTAGTTTTTGAGGAATCTCCATACTGATTTCCACAGTGGTTGTACTAGTCTAAGCTCCACCAACAGTGGAGAAGGGTTCCTTTTCCCTCACAGCCCCAGCAGCATCTGTTACTGGTTGACTTCTTGGTGGCAAGCCATTCTTCATGGGGTGAGATGGAATCTCATTATTGTTTTAATTTGCATCTCTCAAATGATTAGTCATGTCGAACATATGTTCATATATTTATTTGCCATTTGTATTTCGTTCTATGAGAAATATGTATTCATCTCAGATGCCCATTCTTGGATTGAGTCTTTAAATATAGGAGACCTGATTTTTTTCAATTCATGTGATCTAGATATTAATCTTTCACAGCAGTTGTTTAGAGTATAAGATATAGACATGAAACATTGTCCAGAAAATTATTAGCACAAAACTTTCCCCTCAATGAATCAAGAGAAACCAGTTATATGATTATCTTTTTTTGTTACAACTTTTGTATTGTTTTCAAAGGAACATTTCACATTAAAAATGAAATCTGAAAGTGACCCTGTGAGAACTACTTTTCACTCAAAATTCTTTAACTATCTTAACTAATTTTTATAGACAAAGATTTTCTTTCAGTTTGTCACACAACTGTAACAATACAATGGTTACATATGTGTGACTTATGTAGTTCACTTAGAAGTATATTTTCAAGGCACATCCATTTAAGAGTGAAAACGTGTAGTTTATCATTCTTTATAGCTGAGTAGTATTCCATTATACAGAAATACCACATCTTTTTTGTCCATTCCTCAGTTGAGGGGCATTTAGGTTGTTTCCAAGAGCTAGCTATCATGAACTATACAGCTATAAACATGCGTGTCGCTATGGTATGATGTTTTTAATTATTTTGGAAAGATACCCAGAAGGTGAATAGCTGGGTCAAATGGGACCTCCAATCCTAGCTTTTTGAGGAATCTCCCCACTGACTTCCACAGTGGTTGCACCAGTCTGCATTCCCACCAACAGTGGAGAAGGGTTCCTTTTTGTCCACAGCCCCTCCAGCATTTGTTATTGGTTGACTTCTTAATACTAGCCATTCTTTCTGGGGTGAGGTGGAATCTTAGTATTATTTTCATTTGCATCTCTTGAATGACCAGTGCTGTTGAACGTTTTTTCACGTTTTTTTTCTTTTCTTTTTTTTTTTTTTTTGCGGCACCGGGGATCAAACTCACAACCTCACGCCTGCCAGGGCAGGCGCTTAAGCCACTGAGCCAAACTCCTGGCCCTAGTTTTTTTGAGGCAGGGTCGCACTATGTAGCTCAGGCCGGCCTTGAGCTCGCGTTGTAGCCCAAGCCAGTCTCGAACTCACAACGCTTCTCCTACCTCAGCCTCCCGAGTGCTGGGATTAAAGGCATGCGCCACCATGCCCGGCTTTTTTCACGTATTTATTTGTTGTTTTTACTTCTTCATCTGAGAAGTGTGTGCTCATCTCAGATGCCCATTTTTGGATTTGTCTGTTAAATCTTGGAGGACTGATTTTTTTTTAAGTTCTTTATATGTTCTCGATAGTAATCCTTTATCTGAGAGACAGCTGGCAAACATTTTCTCCTACGTTGTGAAGAATCACACTGTTGGTGGTTTCTCTTGCTGTGCAAAGGCTTTTCAATAGGATGAGATCCCATTTGTTGATTCTTTGCAATAGTTCCTGTGCAATCTGACTTTTATTCATAAAGTCTTTGCCTACACCAGTGTCTTTAAGAGTTTTACCTACTTTATCTTCCAGCAGATTTAATGTTTCTGTTTTAATGTTGAGATCTTTAATCCATTTAGATTTTAACAGCATTATTTGCAGATGACATGATACTCTACCTAGAAGATCCCAAAAATTCCTCCAAAAGACTTCCAGATTTAATAAGCAGATTTAGCAATGTAGCTGGTTACAAAGACAATACTCAAAAATCAAAAGCGTTCTTGTACACAAATAACAACCTCACTGAGAGAGAAATTAGGGAAACAAAACCTTTTATAATAGCATCCAAAAAAATGAAATACTTAGGAATCAATCTAACAAAAGATGTAAAAGACCTCTATACTGAAAACTATAGTACTCTGAAAAAGGAGATTGAAGAGGATATTAGAAGATGGAGAGATACCCCATGCTCTTAGGTAGAAAGAATCAATACAGTGAAAATGGCCATACTTCCAAAACTGTTATATAGATTCAATGCAATCCCAATCAAAATTCCAATAACATATCTCACAGAATTAGAGAAAACAATCCTAAAATTCATCTGGAACAAGAAGAGACCTAGAATAGCAAAGGTGATCCTGGGCAACAAAGACAAGACAGGAGGCATCACAATTCCTGACCTGAAATTATACTCTAAAGCTACTGTGATGAAAACAGTGTGGTACTGGCAAAAAAACAGACCTGAAGATCAATGGAATAGATTAGAAGAGGCAGAAACAACTGCAGACACACTAAGATACCTTATCTTTGACAAAGGTTCCAAACAGTCACTGGAAGAAAGATAGCCTCTTTAATAAATTGTGTTGGAAAAATTGGCTTTCCACATGCAAAAGATTAAAACTGGACCCATATCTTTCACCATGTACTAAGTTAAAATCTAGCAGCATTTATTAAAGAGGCTTTCTTCCAGTGAATGTGTTTGGCCCCTTTGTCAAGGATGAGGTGGCTGAGTGTGTTTGGAGTTGTGTCTGCATCTTCTAATCTGTTTCACTGATTATCAGGTCTGTTTTCTTATTTGTTTTTGTTTGTTTGCCAGTACCATGCTGTTTTTATTCACACTAGCTCTGTAGCATAATTTCAAGTCAGGGATTCCAATGTCCCCTGCTTTGCCTTCGTTGCCTAAAACTGTTTTTGCTATTTTAGGTTTCTTCTGGTCCCAAATGAATTTTAGAAATGTTTTATCTAGCTCTGTAAGGTATGCTAATGGAATTTTGATTGAGATTGCATTTGTGGTAGACAACTTGAGTGGGTCCCCTTGAATGCAGATCAATTGCTGCAACTTTGACTATATTGAGACTTAATTCCTTATTTTGATATATACAGAGCTGACTATGGTATTTCCTTCTCTCTTCAATTGGCTCTAAGCATTGCAAATAAGGCTAGTCAAGGTACTGGTATATAATCTTTAAAGTCATTCGACAGTGTCCTGTTGCCTCCCATAGTGATCTCTGTAAAATATATAGGCACAGAGGGATGGCAGAGCCAGTGAGCTCCAGGAATGTTGACTGGGTATGAGCCTCGAGAAAGAGGCTGTGAGTCTCCAGGGCATAAAAGTTTACATATCAGAAGTAGGTACTGGTATGCAGTCTTTAAAGCCATCAGACAGTGTCCTGTTTCCTCCCATAGTGATCTTTGTAAAATATATAAAGTACAGCAGGATGGCAGAGCCAGTGAGCTCCAGAAATGTGACTGGGTATGAGCCTCGAGAAAGAGGCTGTGAGTTCCCAGGGCATAAAGTTTGCATATCAGAAACTGAAGCAGCATCCTCCTAAAACAATTTAGTTGCTATCTTGATTGGGTTGTGCAAGTTGACTCCCCTGTATATCTTTATCTGCATTTTGCAGAGATACCTTTCTCACTACCTTGCTAGCCAGCTCAAGTTACTCACGTAGTTCCCACCATCCTCACTGTCACTCATCCTCAAGACACACCCTTGCTTCACTAGTTAATAAATTCTGGGAGAGGCCTAGGATTAAGGCCCTTGTCCGCATGTCCTCACGAGGATTGGACTCAGGACCCCTTGGCTGCCCTTAACCTTGAATATGACTCAGAGTCTTTCCTCTCACCGTGGGTTGCATTGGAGGTGGTAGATTGGAATTAACTTGCTGGGATTCCAATAACGTCTCAGTGGAATTGTAAATATAATTTCTTGGATTGTGAGGAAAACTAGAGAAAGGATTACAGTATTTGGATTACTATACTCAATATTTGGAATTACAATAGCATTAAATCTGTACAACAATTTTGGGAGTATGGTCACTTTCACTATATTGGTTCTTCCTACCTATGAGCAGGGGATATCTTTCCATTTTCTGATATTCTTTTCAATCTCTTTTTTCAGAGTACTATAGCTTTCAATGTACAGGTCTTTTACTTCCTTTGTTAGATTGATTCCTAAGTATTTCATGTTTTATGTTATTGTGAAGGGTATTCTTTTCCTAGTTTCTCTCTGTTTGTTGTTTGTGTACAGGAAAGTTATTAATTTTTGAGTGTTGACTTTGTATCCAGTTATGTTAATGAATTCAGCTATTAAATCTGCAAATCTTCTGGTGGAGTTTTTGGGGCCTTCTATGTAAAGTATCATATCATCTGCAAATAATGATAATTTAATTGCTTCCTCTTCTATCTTTATTCCTTTTATTTCTTTCTGTTATCTAATTGCTTTGGCTAATGTTTATAAAACTATATTGAATAGGAGTGATGTTAGTGTACAACCTTGTCTTATTCCCAATTTTGGGGTGAAAGCTTTCAGTTTTTGACCATTTTATATGGTGTTGGCTGTTGGTTTGTCTTAGATGGCTTTTATCAGATGGAGATAGACCACCTATTTCAATTTTCTGTAGTGTTTTTTCCATGAATGGGTGTTGGACTTCATCAAAAGCTTTTTCTGCGTCTATTGAGATGACCATGTGATTTTTGTATGTTGAACTATCTCTGCATCCCTGGGATGAATCCTACTTGGTCATGGTATGTAATCTTGATGATTTGCTGCATTCTATTTGTCAGAATCTTACTGAGGATTTTTGCATCTATGTTTATTAGGGAAATTGGTCTGTAGTTTTCTTTTTTGGTTACGTCCTTCTCTACTTTTGTTCTGAGGGTAATGCTTGCTTCCAAAAATGAGTTTTAGAATACTGCTTTCCTTTCAATTTCAGCAGTAGTGGCATTAGATCATCTCTAAATTTATTGTACAGTTCAGCAATGAAACTATCAGGACCTGGGCTCTTCTTTGTTGGCAAGTTTTTAAATACATTTTCAATTTCATTGACTGATATTGGGTTATTTGGAAATTTTATATCTTCTTGATTCAGTTTTTGCAATTCTTATGTATCTAGGAATCTGTCCATTTCTTCTGTTTTCAATCTTATTATAACAGTATAGGTTCTCAAAGTAGGTACTGGTTATCTGCTGGATTTCACCCTTTTCATTCCTAATTTCATGAATTCAAGTCTTTTCTTTCCTTTTCTTAGTAAGGTTGACTAAGGGTTTATCAATTTTATTTAACCTTTCAAAGAACCAACTCTTTGATTCATTGATTCTTTGTATTGTTTTCTTAGTCTCGATTTCATTAATTTCCTCTCTGATCTAATTTTGCTCTAACTTACTCCCTTGTATGAGCTTTGGGTTTGATTTATTCTTTTTCTAGAAGTTTGCAGTTCAACATTAGGTGGTTTATTTAGGATCGTTCTGTTTTCCTAATGTGAGAATTCATCACTAAATATTTCCCTCTTAGGGCTGCTTTCATTGTGTCCCATAAGTTTCAGTATGTCATATCAGCATTGCCATTAAATTGTAGGTACTGTTTAATTTCTTCTTTGATTTTATCTGTGAAATATTGGTTGTTCAGGAGGATGTAATTTAATTTCCAGGTGTTTATGAAGTTATTATGGTTCTTTTGCCACTGATTTCCATTTTCATTGCACAATGGTCAGATAATATGCATGGGACAATTTCAGTTCCTTTGCATTTACTTAAGCATGTTCTATGAGGCAGTATGTGGCTTTAAAGAATATCTCATGTGCAGTTGAGAAAAATGTGTATTCTGATGTTGTGGGGTGGAACATTCTGTAAACATCTACTAAGTTCATTTGTTCACAGGTTTAATTCAGTTCTGATATTTCTTTGTTGACTTTTTGTTTAGTTGATCTATCCATTTGTGACAGTGGGGTATCAAGGTCCCACATTATAGTTTGGTTACTGCTTATTTGATTTTTCATAGCTGTTAATATTTGTTTTATGTAGTTGGGTGCTCCAGTATTTGGTGCATATATATTTAAGATTATCATCTCTTCTTCTTCTTGGGGTTTTCTCTTAATAAGTATGTAGTTACTGGCTTTGTCTCTTTTGATTAGTTTTGCGTTGAAGTTCACATTGTCTGCAAATAGAATAGCTCCCTTTGCTTTTTTCTGGATTCCTGTCACATGGAGCATTGCCTTTCACCCTTCTGTGCAGAGGTTTTTGTGGTGGTTGTACTATCTCCAGCTTTCTCGTTGCCTCTGATCAATCTTATGTTGTTCTTCGCTTCATCTTGCAGCTTTGGATTGATTTTTCATGACCCCTTGCTATTTCTAAGATATCTTTCTTTTTGTGGTCACTAACCACAATCATGTCTTCTAGATCTGATATTCCATCCTTGCCTTCATTCCATCTGTTGCATATACTTTCAATGGAATTTTTAATCTCCTGGATATCTGTTTGGATCAGTTTTATGGACTCCATTTTTTGCTGTGTTGGGTATTCATGGTTTCCATCGTTTTCCTAAGTTCCTTTTTTAAAAAAAAATCTGTATCTATTCCAGATTTGTTGAGCATGTCTTTCACTTTGATCGTCATTTCTTTTTTTACCTAAAAGATTATTTTTCCTATAGCTGCATCCGTTTGTTTTTTCACTTCTGCTGCTAACATTTCAGAAAGTTTCAGTGCATGGCTTCTGATTTCTACTCTTTCATTGTTCTCTGGACTTCTCCTGGGTGGGCTGGAGGTCTGGATCTACACTTTGCTTCTGCTTCTTGTTATTTTCTATTTTTCATTCTTTTCTATCTTAGTTCTTGCACATTTCTTATGGTAGATAGCTTTATCACTAGTATTGAGGCTTTCCTAGAAAATGTCTGTTCCTCAGAGATGTCTTCTAGTTGCATGTGGTTCATGGTCTTTGTGTCTGTCCCAAGAACCTACTTTCCCAGTTTACTGAGGATAGATGAGAAGCTGTTATCTGGTCAGCCCTTTGGTACTGGACTATGAGTATGGTTATGACCCAAGACAATCACAGTGTTGTCATATGAGGGAGAAAAAATGCTTACAACATGTATGACATTCTGGCTAGAGTAGTATAATTAGCAATAACAATAGCATTGAGCACCACCTAAAAAACTGACAAACCATGATAACTATTAATTTGGTACCTTTAACCACTGGAGCAAGTTCTACAGTTATACAACAAAATCCAACATATACCAGGAACTTGTATGCAATGAGTTTCCCCTTAGTAGAGTGATTTTACCTGTGTGGGGGATTTAAGAGGGGACACAACAGAGAAATGAATGAAGAGAAGATAGTAGAAGCAATGCTGGAGGGCAAAGGATGATCATCCAAGTTTTGGGAAACTGGAAAAGAGTGCAGGAGAGAAAGAGTAAAAGAGAAAGCAAAAGAATATTTAAGTGAACCAGAAAGAGAAGAGACAATGTTCACTCACTTGAAAGTATCATAAAAGCAAGAGAGATAATTGAGAGAAGAGACAGAAGACTTTTAAATCAAATAGAACAAAATGAAAATAAAGATAAGAAACCTAAATAGTCACCACACACACACACACACACACACACACAAAACCTGACTGAAAAAGGAAAACCAATCAAACAAAAAGAAAAATAATAAAATTCCTCTGGTGTCCACAGTTCTATGGCAGTATTCATGTTGGATCCCAGAAATGTGCTGCATAATCCTGTCAAGTTTGCAATGGAATCTGTGCTGGGTAAGGGGCTGATCTGGGCCTCTGGATGTGGGGGCCAGGACTGGTCTTCAGCTGACAATGCCTGGATCCCACTTCTCCTTACCATGATTGTCTCTGCTGTGCTCTCCCAGCTGCTGTGGCACCTTCGAGTAGGGACGGCCTAGGGTTGCTCCCAGACCTGTCTTCTTCTAGACCTTGCACAGTTTTCTCTGTCCCACGCCACTAGCTCCTCTTACCCACTGCTCGCACGGTGAGATGAATGCCCTTGGCCTGCCATATGCCAAGCCTGCTTGCCTGCTTGCACTATGGACCAAGGCTGCTCTGCAGGTTGCAGACCAGAGAATGCTTTCAGTCCTTTGTGTTTAGGACTAAGACTGGCTTTTGGCAGCCACCAGAGTGGAGTCTGTGTGGTCACAGCCCCCACTTCTCAGCAGAATTCCCCTTAGTCTGCTTCCCAGCTGCTAGCGGTCCACTGACTGGACAGCTCTTCCCTCATTCCCCTCTAGGACTTTGGCAGTGAAGTGGCCTGGGACTGCTTTGCTTCTGGGCTTTGCTTCAAATTCTTTGAAATAAAATGGTGGCCCCACCTGCCCACTTCGGTTCTGTGTGTTTGTGTGCCAAAGCACAGCACCAGTTCACCTCACTCACCAACTGCTGGTTCTGCAGGGTCCCTTGGGAAACAGCATCTTGCCACGCTGGGCTGACCCACCCTGCCCCTGCCCTGGACTGGTCTGTGCTGCATCACACTGCCACCGTGATGAACACATATTTTTGCAACCCCATGAGGCTAAGTGACACAGTCAACTCCAAAAATGGAAAAGTTATCTCAGGAGGTTGTGACACATAGGTGGATTTCAAACTTTTAATGACCAGGAAATCAATGTGCTAACAAAGTCTGACTCCACAAAACAGTGGAGCACACAAATTGGCAGGAACAAATCATAATCCCTTGAACAAAAAGTCCCTTCCATGTAATAGCTATCCCTTTATTACTTCTTGACAGACTAAGAGTAGAAGGGTGTCAGCTGATAAAAATAGGAACACACTTGATAAATCCACTGATATCATCTGATAATGTTAAAGCACATCTTGGTCATAATTTTCAGCCATCATTTTCTAAACATTTAGAATCTATAGAAAAGAACCAGTTGTCTGTGATTACGTCAGTCTTAGAAATCCTTCATACCCACCATTAGTGAAAATGGAAGCACAAGATGTGGAAAGACCTTCACCTTCCCCATTCTTTTCCTTTAAGAACTACTGACTTCAAACTGATACTCATTTTCACCTCACTTTGATCAAAAATGCTTTGCTTAAAATAACTTTGCTATCATTTGGATATGAAATGTCTCCCAAGAGCCTATACATTAAAGGCTTGGCTCGCAGTTTAGTGTGGCTGGGAGAAGGTAGAGTCCTTAAAATGTGTGTCTTGCTGAGAAATCCTTAGGTCACTTTCACTGTGCCCCTGAAGGCTGGAGTGGCTGCCTCTCCCCTCCCTGCCCGCAGGCCTTAACCAGCATCGAGGTGCACATCCCCACCCCGACAGGACAAGGGAGAGGCTGGCCCTGCAGGAAATGATGAGATAATCAGGATGGGTTCATATTCTTATTGAAAGTATAACTACCTGCAAACAACTATGCAAAATTTGAGAAGGCGGAAAAGTCCACTACTTGGGCACTGACTTTGTAAATACCTTTGATCCACTCTCACTGTGCAAGTGAAATTTTAAGCAGAAAATTAATATGCTAGTATCTCTGAGTACTACACAGAGTTCTAGAGAGGATATTCATTTCCAATGTGGCAGAATTCAACACCTTTCCATAAATGAATAAATCAAAACAGCATCTGCTACAGTGCTTATTACATGGGAAGTATCTATGAAATGATATCTTAATTCATCTAAGTGCCTCATAAATATGGAACTATATATTAAAATATAATTCCATGTTTTTACTGATATTAAATGAAATAACTGAGGAAAAGAGACTCATATATTTTTAAAGTAGAGACTTGTAATTAGGTAAAATATGCCTAGAAATAAACCATCAGTGACTCTTACAGCATTTGCATAAATGGGTGAAAAATTTTGGACTAAAGCCTCATGACATAAAGCATTTTGGTTTAAACTGTTTATTCACTTCAAATAAGGCCCATCCAAAAATCAATGAGAGACATCAGAGGTACAGGTGAAAGTACCTACAAATTTTTCTTTTTAATAAACTTTTTATTATACAATAGTTTAGATATACAGAAAAGCCAGAGAGTTTTAGAAACCCTTGGTCTGTCTGCCCCTCAGTTTCTAAAATCCACTAATTCACTAAGTATATCCTACACTCAAGAGAGGACATTGAATTGCATTTACTTTTATATGAGTTGATAACTAAGACTATACACAAATTACTTAGGTTTCTCTTTGGGAAGATGTATATCTTCTCCATTTATTATTTACTTTATGTTACTATGGACTTATAGATACTTTGTAATTTTATTTAAAATCTAATACTATATTATTTATTTTTTTGCTCAAATTGTCCAGCTTTGTTTTTCTTTTTTTCACTGAGGACTGAACTCCACCTTTGCAGCGAGCTACATCTCCAGCTCTTCTCTATTTTTTGTCTTGAGACAGGACCTTACTTCCCAAACTCAAGACCTCAGCCTCCCCTGGTGCTGTGATTACAGGCATGCACCACCACCTTTTATTCCTCTACTTCCTCTTCTTTCCCTTCTTCTTCTCCTTCTTTCTCTTCCTCATCTTAGTATTTATCTTCATCTTTCCTTTGTCTCTCTTTGTCTCTACCTCTGTCTTCATCTCTGTGTCTCCATCTGCATCTTCTTCTTGCTCTTCTTTTTTAGGAATTCCTTACTTTGTGGTATTATAAGCTATTCAAGGCTCGTTTTGTATTTTCCCATCCTGGCCCTGGACTGGCCATTTCTCCTAGGAGACCTGGTTTCTTTTATCATAAAGATATTGAAAGAAATAAGACCTGTGCCCTGGATACACTCCTGTGATGGCTAATTTTGATTATCAACTCAACTGTATTAAGACACATCTGAAGAGGTGAGTGGATTGTGAGGGTATTAGCTTTGCCAATGGGTTAACCATTGATAAGCCAATTGCTGAATGGGCTATTAGGAGGTGGGGCCTAGTTGAAAGACAGTGGGGTCACAGGTGTGTAACCTTGAGACTATATTTAGTCCCTGACCTGTCCCTTTCTGGTTCTCTCTAACCTGCTCTGCTTCTCAGCAGCCATGAGTTGAGGAGCTTTTCTCCATCATACCTTTCTTCCATGATGACTTTACCTTGGAGCCAGGTGACCATGGACTGAAACCTCTGATACCTTGTGCCAAAATAAACCTTTCCCTCTTTAAGTTTCAGATGTCAGATATTTTGTCCCAGCAATGGGAAAATCGGCCAGTTTAGTTCCCTTCAGGTTTTGTCCTCAGAGATCACTCAGAAACCGTGTACGACAGGTTTGGTCTTTTCTGGAGTCACAGTAGATGTGGCACAGGAAAGAGAGACACGGCCTTAGATGACCCCAATGTGTCTGGCCTGAGCAACTGCCAGTGGAGCTGGACTTGACTGAGAGGAGCAGAGCGCTGGGGGAGGTTAGAGTGGAAAGGACCAGGAGGCCCACTCACGGCGAGTGAATCCGTACTGGTGAGGCCCCGATTAGTGCTAGTCCTACCATGGCGTGGTCCCCCGAGATCCAGCTCCTTACAAGCAGCAGAGCTAAGATGACTGGGGTGCAGCCCTTTTCTTTGTTGACTCTGCACCTCGGATGGGGCGCTCTGAGTGACAGGCTAGAGTCAGGCTGAGGGGTCAGCATGATATAAAAGATGAAGGGGAAAAGAACTCTGGTTTCTCTGACAGCCCAGGTGGCCACACACACCCGGGCTCCCATCCGTGGCGGTTTACACACCTTGAGTGTGAGGCAGGGAAAGAGGACTGGTGTGTGAACCACTGCCGGCTCCTTGGTAAGAGGACGATGATGCGGCATGAAGTCATCTAAACATAACATTAGAGCCTACTGGGTCTTAGAACTCGTGACACACACATGTACCACCGTGGAATAAGGCTGATTATTTAACATCTTGTCTGTCTCCTTTACTTCCATAACTGAGAAAAGAAGAGTCACTTTTGCCTCCCTAAATTTTCAGCCTCTGAGGATTTTCCTTCAGGTTGTGAGATATGCAAATTAGTTTTTACAGTAACTCTGAAGGCAAGAAAAGCTTCAGACTTGGACATCCCACACTGTCGCACTGATTGAATGATTACCTAACACTCCGAATGACATTCCTCTAGTGCTGCTGCTTTCATGAAGAACATGTCGTGCTGTAAACAGAGACAAAGCTGTTCTTTTGTGGTGACAGCCACCATGAACAAAATGGCCATGGCTGAGGCCAAGGCACAGCTCACAGGCAACCGCCTCACGCTACGTGGAAGGCCGCGCTCTCAGCAAGGGCAGGGCTGTCACTCTACTTAGGAGCCACTTTCCGCTTTCTGCAGGGTCTGCTCTGCTACTTCACACACACAGCCCACAGGAGCCACAAAGAGACTTACACGGAGTGAGGCCTTTACGGAGGCTCTGCTGGGCTTGTGTGAAGCCCAGAGCTGCTAGGGTGGAGCCTAACCCTTCTTCCCTCCTTGAGCAGTGGCAAGAAGAGAACAGAGAGCACATTATAAAAAGTGATGCCAGTAGCACTCAGGTTTGGTTCTGTTCTTAGATGTTTTCAAAGTCAATTCTTAAAAACTGCTCCTGAGTCCAGTGACCTCGTGAGTGCGCATTCAGAACCGGCATTCACATTCCAGCAGGTGGGCAGTCAGTGCCTCAGTTACTTTTCTCATTGCTGAGGCAAAATACTTGACATCCAGAGTTAAAGGGGGAAAGTTAATTTAGCTCACAGTTCATGGAGGTTTCAGTCCATAATCAGCTGGCTCCAGGGCAGGGTGGTACATGGCAGAGAGGCAACAGTTCAAGGTGACAGAAGACAGCAAAAGCAACTAGAGAGGAGGGGAAAGTGTGCTTTTTCTGTCCCTTACACGGTACGCAGGCTACCTGCCCTAGGGCAGGTGTAGTACTCACAGCCTTGATCCCGGCATCAGACCGTGCATCGATCACAAACTCTAGATTCAGCTGCCCCTGAAAAGCCCGCCCCCCATGACCACATGAGGCTTTGGAGGGACATCAAGACACAAACTGTAACAGCTGAGGGTCCAGGCCGCCTTGCTTCACCCCTGCTCGTCTGCTCCTGCTGGCTTTCTCGTGTTACTAGTTCTGGTGCTTCCCACTGCTTCCCTTTTGCTTCCATCAGACTGGGAGATTGCTAACCACTGACCTCTTAAATGACTCGGCCACCTACCTCTGATGTGGACACAGGATAATCCTCAGTTCAGGGCTCCTCTTCTGCTTCTGCTCAGCTTGGTCTAGAAGTGCTTTGAGATCTATAACAGACACAGGGAAACAGTTAATTGCTTGATGGCAGCACTGCTTTGTACTTGCATGTCAGAGAGCACCGTCTTTTGCAACATATCCAAAGGCACAAAATTTGTAAGTAAAGAAGCATCTGAAATCTAGGACTGAAAAACATTTATGCTCAAAGGAAACAGACAACCTAGTGCAGAATTTAGGTCAAGACTACTCAACAGAATGCATTCCTTTGTCTCTACTCTCTGAAAAGTATGATAATAGCAGTTCTGCCTCCTTTCCTGTGCATAAAGAAACCTCTCTCCTTGTGCATAATTCCGTCCTTACACTTCCACTCTTGCATGTCCATACACACAGATGGACCGTGCAGTCAGCTGCCTGAGATGGCAGACACCCGGAAGCTGCCTCACCCCACCAGCCTGCAGCCCTAACGGAGCGCCAACAGGGATGAAGACAAGGACTTAAATGCAGGCCATTCGCTTTGGATGCACAGAATCTCAAGCAAAGTGAGGCCCATGCAATGGACCTGGAAAACAAAACCAGGTTCTGCTCTCAGTGGACCTCACCACAGAGCACACTGCAGCCTCCTGAGCAAGCACGGACGGAGGCGGCAGAGCCCAGGAGGATGACGCAAGGCAGGAAGTGTAGCTTTCAGGTCCCACATAATTTAAAACACCATAACTAGGGAGGAAAAGGGAGACACGGAGAACACAATTTACTACACGAATAAATAAAATTTTTAAATAATTAGGCAATGAGAAGAGCAAAAAAGGGCTGCCACAAAAGCCACTCCACACATAAGTACTTAAAGCATTACAATTGTCAAATGACTCTGTTAAGCACTCAAATGCTTTCCTCCCAAACTTCCTTTTGTTGCTAATTGCCATTTTATAGATATTTCCAAAGTTTTCCACAAGAGAAACAAGATACAAAGTTTTGCAGCTTTGGCAGATATTTACCTCAGGAAAGATTGGGGAGAAGGAGGAGACTGAGAATGTATCATCTCCCCTCCCCCTGCACAATAGTATTTTGGAGGCACTTTGACACAACAAAAAAGGAAACAAAAGCACTTGACCTTTGAAAAGATACTAAGAGAAAGTCGCTTCTACTTTCCTGCTGGAGATCTGCAGTAGTTAGATGTGGTAGACAAAGGCACGTGCAGCCACAGTTATCGAGCTGCTCACATGGTGGCGCCTCTCTGCAGCAAGATCTCCCACTGACAGGGCCAGCTTGTATGCAGGTGCGGCACACCCACTAGAGGCCGGAACGAGACTGTCACAGGCAGGGCTGCTGCAAACTTCTGCCATCCCAGGCAAACTGAACACAGATTTAGGAACAAGGCACAAGATCATCCATGAATGACATTAAAACTATTGGTAACAAGTCAGCAAAGTACATCTTTGAATCCTTTTACACAGAGATTTATTCTGCATCTAAATCAGCAGGCAAAGGAGAGCCTATAGGACAATATGTCAACAAGAATATGACACTGCACTGGGGACTCAGACACTGGAACAAATGCAGATGGTTCTTTCCTGAAATGAGGAGACAAAAAGGCAAGCCATGCACGACAGAAGCATTGATACCAATATGTAGCAGAGACTGCAGACAGAAAAGCAGAAGACAGTGGATAGGGGAAATGCCCTGGATTGTTGGACTTGGAGCTGGACTGCGAACTAGCCTCAGTCCAATTCATCAGCCAGCAATGGGCCAAACACACACTACAGAACATGGAATGTGATGGCATCACCTAACAAGGAATATTGCTCTGCTACTCCTGTGGCAGTTGTAGCAATTGTTCTGCATTCAAGGGGAGTCACACAGGTTGTCTCCTACAGTAAGGAAACAACAGGACCATAACAAGACAAAAGTAAGTCAATACATATCACTTATAACCATCAATGTAATTGGTCTCAATAAAGCAATCAAAAGAAGCAGATTGGCAGAATGAATCAAGAAATAAGATCCAACAATATGCTGTAAACAAGAAACATTTAACTCAAAGAGAAACGCACATACTAAAAGTCAAAGGATAGAAAACAATACTCTATGCAATAGGAACCCAGGAAAAAGCAGGGGTAGCTATTCTATTTGCAAACAATATGAGTTTTAAACCTAGAAAAGTCAAAAGAGATAAAGAAGGCAAACTTCAAGAGGAAGAGATAACAATCTTAAACATATATGTACCAAATATGGAAGTACCCAATGATATAAGACAAATATTAATAGACATGAAAAATCAAATAAGCAGCTGGGTGTGATGGCACATGCCTGTAATTCCAGCACTCAGGAGGCTGAGGCAGGGGGATTTCTGTGAGTCTGAGGCCAGCCCGGGCTACAAAGTGAGTTCAAGGCCAGCAGAGTGAGACCTTGTCTCAAAAAGAAAAAAAAATCAAATAAGCAAGAACACAATTGTAACGGGCAACCTTAATACCCCATTGTCACAATGAGATGAACTAGAGAAAAAATCAGCAAAGAAATTGCAGAATGGAACCAAACCCGTGAACAAATGGATTTAGTAGACACTTACAGAATGTTCCACACAAGAACATCAGAATACACATTCTTCTCAGCTGCACATGGAACATTCTGTAAAACAGACCATATACTAGCCCACAGAATGTGCTTAAGTAAAAGCAAAGGAATCTGAATAATCCCAAGCATATTATCTGACTATAGTGCAATGAACTTTGAAACTAATGGCAAAAGAAACTGCAAAAACTCCATAAACCATGAAAATTAAATAAAACCCTCCTGAACAACCAGTGGGTCACACATGATATTAAAGAAGAAATTAAACAATATCTACAACCAAAGGAACATACTAGAACCTGTGGGATGCAATGAAAGCAGTCCCAAGAGGGAAATATTTAGTGGTGAATTCTCACATCAGGAAAATACAATGAGCAGAAATAAATAACCTAATGCTGCACCTCAAGCTTCTAGAAAAAGAAGAGGAAGTAAAGCCCATAGCACATAAAATGGAGGAAATTATAAAGATCAGAGCAGAAATTTTTAATGAAATTGAGACTAAGAAAACAATATAAGGAAGTAATGAATTGAAGAGTTGGTTCTTTGAAAGAATAAATAAAATTGATAAAGCTCTAGTGAACCTTATCAAAAGATGGAAAGAAAAAACTCAAATTCATGCATTCAGGAATGAAAAGGGTGAAATTTCTACAAATCCTGTGGAAATTCAGAAAATCACCAATACATTCGAATATCTTTACTCACATAGGATAAAAAACACAGAAGAAATGGACAGATTCCTAGAAACATACAAATTACCAAAGCTGAACCAAGAAAATATAAAAATTCTGAATAACCCAGTGTTAGTTAATGAAATTGAAAATGTAATTAAAAACTTATCAACAAAGAAAAGCCCAAGTCCTGATGGATTTACAGCTGAAATCTACAATAAATTTAGAGAAGAGTTAATGCCAATACTCCTCAAACACTTTAATGAAATTGAAAATGAAGTAATTCTCCCTGATTCCTGGAGGCGAGTATTACCCTGATACCAAAACCAGAGAAAGAACCAATCAAAAATGCAAACTACAGGCCAATCTCCCAATGAACTTCGATGCAAAAATTCTCAATAAAATACTAGCAAACAGAATGCAGCAAATCATCAGGAAGATTATACACTATGACCAAGTGGGATTCATCCCAGGGATGTAGGGATGGTTCAACACACATAAATCAATAAATGTAATAAACCATATCAATAGAGCTAAAGACAAAAATCAGACGATCACCTCGGTAGATGCAAGAAAAGCTTTTGATAAAGTCCAACGTTCATTCATGATAAAAACCCTACAGAGAATCAGAATAGATGATCTCCACCTCAATCTGATAAAAGCTATCTATGATAAACCAGACATCATACTAAATGAACAAAAACTGAAAACTTTCTCTCTAAAATCAGGAACAAGACAAGGATGTCCACTATCACCACTTCTGTTCAATATAGTTCTGGAAACATTAGCCAGAGCAACTAGACAACAGAAAGAAATAAAAGGAATAAGGATAGGAAAAGAAGAAGTTACACTGTCATTATTCACACATGACATGATACTCTACATAGAAGACCACAAAAATTGCACTAAAAAAACTTTCAGATTTAATAACCAAATTCAGTAGCAAAGCTGGATACAAAATCAACACTCAAAACTCAATAGCATTCCTGTACACAAACAACAAACTCACTGAGAGAAATTAGGGAAACCACACACTGCACAACAGCATCCAAAAAAAAAAGAAGAAGAAGAAGAAGAAAAGAAAAGAAAAAAAGAAATACATAGGAATCAATCCAACAAAGAAAGTAAAAGATTTATACATTGAAAATTACAGTACTCTGAAAATGAGATATCAGAAAATGGAAAGACATCGCTTGCTCATGAATAGGAAGAACCAGCATTTTGAAAATAGCCATACTCCCAAACTGTTATACAGATTTAATGCAATCCCAATCAACATAACATTAGCATACCTCACAGATCTAGAGAAAACACTCCTGAAACTCATTTGGAACCAGAAGAGTCCTAAAATAGAAAAGGCAATCCTGGGCAACAAAGGCAAAACAGGAGGCATCACAATCCCTGACTTGAAATTATATTACAAAATTACAGTGATAAAATCAGCATGGTACTAACAAAAAAACAGACATGAAGATCAGTGGAACAGAACAGAAATGCAGACAAAATTACAAACACACTCACCTACTTTATCTTTGACAAAGGGGCCAAAGATGTTCACTGGACAGACTCTGATAAATGGTGAAAAACTGGCTCTCCCCATGCTGAAGACTAAAATTAGATGAATGACTATCAACATGCACAAAACTAAAGTCAAAATGGATCAAAGATCTAAATATTTAAACAGAATCACTAAATCTACTGGGAGAGAAAGTAGGTAGAATTCTTGAAGACAAAGGTGAACAAATCTAAACTGCATGGGAAGTATTTCAAAGAGTCAATAAACACCATCTCATCTTATTAAAACGTTTTTGCACACCAAAAGAAATCACTAACAGTGTGAAAAGAAAACCCACAGAGTAGAAAAAAGTTTAGTCACCTGTCTGTCAGACAAAGGAATTCTATCCAGAGCATATAAAGAATTGGAAAAAATCAAGCCCCCCGACTTTAAAGACCCAACTCAAAAATGGGCATCTGAGATGAATATGCACTTCTCAGATGAAGAAATACAAATGGCAAATAAATATATGGAAAATGTTCAACATCATTGAGAAATGTAAATCAAAACAACACTGAGATTCTATCTTATGCCAGACAGAATGGCTACCATCAAGAAATCAACCAATAACAAATGCTGGAGAGGCTGTGGGGAAAAAGGAACTCTTTTCTACTTTTCATGGGAGTGTAGACTGGTGCAACCACTGTGGAAATCATTGTGGAGATTCCTCAAAAAACAAGGACTAAAGGTCTCATTCAACCCAGATATTCCCCTTCTGGTTATTTTCCCAGAAGAATTAAAAACATCGTACCACAGCAATATATGTACACCATTTGTAATAGATAAATCTTGAAAACAATCCAAATGCCCATCAACCAAGCAATGGGTAAAAAAGATGTGGAATTTTTATATCATGGAGTACTACTCAGTTATAAAGGATAAACTTGAGACTTTCATAGATAAATGGATGTGACTCGAGACCATACTCATAAGTGAAATAAATCAGATGCACAAGTGTAAATATCATATTGTCTCCCTAGTGTCAGAAGCTGAAAGAGTAAATAAGATCCAAAATGTACATTACATATTGTAAAACAGGAATGAGCTTCAAAAGAAAAGAGAAACTGAAATGAGGGAATGGGGAAAAGAAGGAAGGGAAAAGTAAAATATATATATATATATATATATATATATACATATATATGATAGCTAAGATAATTATACTAATAATTTCTATTAGTTCATTGAAAAGAATAGTTTGTTCTATTATTTTCTGATCAACTTTTCATGCCTATATCTTATAATCTGAGCAACCACTCTGAAGATAACAATATGCAATAAATTAAGCATTGTTAACCTCTTATCAGCTTGTTTTAAAATTCTATATTGTTGTTTTTATTGTTTGTTCTCTTTAAAAGAAAAAAAGAAATCCACAGAGTCGCTTGTGATAGGTGACTAGTAAATAATTAAGCAATTCCTGTACCCTACTTCCCTATAAATAATTCTAAATTCAGAGGCCATGTGGCCACCCCATTCAGAACTCCTCCTAGAAATCCACAATCTATTCTCTTTCCCTCCTTCTCTCTTATTTCCAATAAAATGTTCCTAATTTCTTTTTTTCACGATTTCATTCTTTGACATTTGCAGAACCATGAACTCGGAATACAGGTATCGCCCCCAAATTCACTGGACAATTTGGAACTGATTGTTCTCAGCAACCAAAAAAAACCCCCACCAAATACCCTGGTTTTCACACCCTGGCAAAGCTGAGTCCTGGGACCACTCCCTTCCTCAGCTCTTGACTTCTCTGTATTCTCTTCTGAAGTCAAGAGCTATTCCCTCTTCACTGATCCATCCTCTGTAGACCAAGTCCCCAAGTAGTGAAACCCTAAGAAGGTAGAGATTAGTGTGGACCATATGTATGTCCACTTTTCAATACACAGCACATTGCCTTAAATTTACCTTACTTTTTGCCATTATACAGATAATAGTTCCATTAAGGCCACAGTGGGTGACAATGGCTTGGGTCTTCTCTCGTTCCTGACACTTGTTACAGATGGTCACACAGATTTGGAGTTCTGGATCATAGCTATGCACACACGCAGTAACCATGGTTTTTGAGAGCCCAGTGCTTTTTTTTTTACAGCTCCTGACCATATGACAGATTAATGACAGTATGAAGATTTATTGTCAAGAATTTGTAGCTAAGACCTCAGAAATCTAGAGGTTAGCAACTTAAATAGAAAAAAAAGAGACTCAGGGTATATATATATACATAAAATTACGGTTTAGTTAGATCTGTGGAAATTGTGCAATACAAACAGTGATAATAGCAATAACAATAACAGTGATGATAACAATAATAGTGATATATAGCACTTAATGCACTGAAAACAGAGGCACAGATAGTTAAATAACCATGATCTTGCCCATGATTGTACAGCACATAGGAGTACAGCCAGAATTCCAGCATACTGGTTCTAGACTTTTGCTTTTAACTCTTGGATAAACTGTCTTGGTTTTAATCATATAGTTGGTGCTACACTGATATAATCAGTGCACAGCTCATTTTGTGTTTTGAGATCCCAAATTGATAGGCCCTCAATTTAAATACAAATAAATTAGTCTGCCCATCAAAAAGAAAGGTCCGAAACTAAATAGAAAAAGAAAAGTTTTAAAATTATGGCTTGCACTTATTTACGGGCACAGTGCAGAACTGGCAGTGTCAACACACTTGCCTATAGACAGATACACAGCAAAAGGGCTTTTGGTTAAATACGGCTACTTTACTCTGTCTTAAATTCTAATACTGCTTTCAGGTCCTCAGTTCTCCATTAAGTCAGCAAGTGTTCCTCATAATCTACTGAAAGTTCTAATGGTTCAGTCCCCCTCCCAGTCCCCGCAGACTGTAGTATGTACATGCCACACGCAGGCACCAATAAGATGCTGCTATCTAGAGCTGCAGATAGAGTTTCTTAATTCCTACTCCCAAAGGCTCTTGCAGGCAGAGAAGTTGAGCTAAGGTCAAGGGGATACAGAGTTATAGAAAAACTAGGAAGCTAGTAGAGAAACAGAGAGAAACAGATGCAGAGAAAGAAAACAGGAGTGTAACCACATTATATCAAGGACTTGGAAATACGAGAATGTATGGGCACCAACCTGGAAACAAAGACTCTCCTTCCTGAAACCCAAACTACATGCACACTGGGAAATTTTTACAGCACCGCTTTGATCCTTCTTCTAGAAAGACAAGCCAGAAAACACTTCACTGGCTTTAAACCGCTATATATATATAGTGATATATATACCACAGAAAACTTCGCCCTGCACCTCAAATTCAAAAGAATCCACCATTTTTGTTTCCGATGTTTACACAACACCTTCTGTGTTAGGTGACCTGCTGTTGCTATGAGAAAACACCTGAAAAATCATCAGCTTCAACGAGGAAAGCTTTACTTTGGCTCACAGTTTCAGAGTTTCAGTCCACGGGTATGCATCATGGCAGTGGGCCCGCGAGGCAAAGCGAAGCTGCTCACCCACCTCGTAGTGGCAGGGAAACAGAGAGGGAGAGGCAGAAAAAGGTAGAGAAGAGCCTGGGGACAAGATCCGGCCCCCAGAGTCATGCCCCCAGAGACCCACTCCTTCAGTCCGGCCCCTCCTGAGCTTCCGTCAGCTCCCGGCAGCCCAGCACGGTACACAGTCATCCACGGATTGATCCGTCAGCGAGGTCAGCGCCGCATGGTCCAACCGCTCTCACAAAGCCCCTCCCCTGCACAACCGCACTTCGGCGCACGGGTCTCTAGGACAGGTCACATCCAAAGCCGGGGCTACAGAGTCAGCTCGAGGCCGGCATGAACTGCAGAGCGAGACCCTGTCTCAAAAAAGACTAAAACACAGCAGCAGCAGCAACCTCAACAAAACCATCGACAAAAAAACTGCTTTCCTAACGCAGGGTATAGGAACGGATGGGGATGCCTGGTCTAGAAAAGCGATCATAAAATCCCATACATGTTTCCTTCCCGTCCTAATTTATATGATAAATGCAAAAGCGCTCACATATGGGGGCTAGGGATATAGCTCAGCGGCACAGCGCCCGCCTGGCGAGCTCGAGATCATGAGTTCAATTTCTGGCACAAAAAAAAAAAAAAAAAAAAAAAAAAAAAATCTTGCGAAAAGCTCTCACACACGCTCTCCCTGTCTTTCCCATATTTCCCATATTTGGAACCTTCCCGCGAACCTGCTGCGTACCGGCGCCAGGTCACAAATCAGAAGGAACGCTCGCTGCTGGATGAGCCAGTCAGCGCGGTGAATCTGAGGGGACCCTAGAGAAGGCTCCGCCGGGACTAGAGGAGACCAGAGTCGGAGCGCGAGCTCGGAAGAGGCCCCGGACGCGCGGGGCTCT
>RJWM01019409.1:0-39159 GCA_004363535.1 Dasyprocta punctata
AAATAAAATGTGAGTGACAAAACACTCCCTCTAAATCAAAGCATAGCACATCTGCTGTCTGTTGAGCAGGTCATTGCTAACTAGTGTCCATCAGTCTCCGGTTGATGGTGCCCTGGTGTTCCTCCCTGGGAGGCCCTCCCCATTGGACTTCCCTGCTTTCCACTTGTGAAATTTCCTGGCTTCAAGTAATTTCTCACCCCAGAATTCTTTTTTTCTATGTATCTGTAACAAATGGTTCCCCATTTTCCTCTAGAGTTTCTCTGCAACTTCCAGGGAGACTGGTTATTCTTCCAAAGAAAGAGTCAGGGTGTCTCTTAGTTTAGGCCCAGTCTTCCCCTTAGTGTTGATCCAGTCATCCCCACCTCACCTGTGTGTGAACCTAGCATTGTTCGAGCCTCGGATAAAGTAAACAAATGGAAGCACCTGCGTTTGAACTAGGAAAAGAATAACTCCCCACCTATGTTTTAGAAAAGAAAATACTGCTAAACTTTGTTGCAATAAAAAATAGGGGGAAAATATTGGTAGGTACTTCTAAACAGCTGTAAAACATATTCACTGTTCATTGATTTAGAAAAAGAACAGAACACAATTATACTGTAGATTTCATGTTTTAGAAAATATATATAACAATGTTACATGATATTATATGGAAATAATTTCTCCTGTGTTTTCTGATTTCCTCAAATAGGTCTCTATTATTTCATAATTTTAATATTTTACAAGAAATACTATCACCTACACTCCATTTTATCATTTGCCATACCATATACTTACCTGTGTTCACAGATTGGTTTCTTTTACTGGCTGAGGAGTGCGAATTTAATGCACGTGAGGTGGCCACACAGAACAGAGGCAAATGAAATATTTCCTGACCTGGCTTTTTACTCATGCCAACATTCTCCATATGGTTGCTGGTTATTCTAACCAGCATGGAGTAATCCAGACTCTCGATATGGCAAAGTTCTGTCAAATCATCACTCACCTTGAAAATGTTATGCATTTTAAAAATTAATTAGTGATGTTATTTTTAGAGCAGACTTAGTTACAAGAAAATTGAGGTGAAAATATGCAGTGTTTTCAAACCCAGGCATTTTTTATGTAAAGAAATATTCAAGCACATCAGATTTGCCAAGAAAATTGAAAATACATTTTCACATAAAAATGTATACTCAAATGTTCGTAAAACCATGATTCATAATAGCCACAAAGTAGAATCAACCTAAATGCCTACCAACTCATGAATGAACAAAATGGGATATACCTATACATTATTCAGCCTTGAAAAGGAATGAAGTATTAGCACACAGCTGAATAAACCTCGTAAACATTACATTGAGTGAAAGAAGCTTGTCACAGCAGGTACATATTGAGTCATTTCATCCATATGACGTATTCAGAACAGTAAAATTCATTGATGAGCTGTTGCCAGCAGTGGGGCAGGAAGAGAATAAGAAGTGGTTACTATTGAGTAGATTTCTTTTTAGAGTAAGGAAAATGTTCTGAAATTTGTGATGATGGGAACACAACTTGGAAAATGCACTGCCACAAATTTTTAGAAATCCAAACAATTTCTGAATGAATGTGACTGTTGGGAGGAGCCCCTTTTCCTCTGCTCTTGAAATTTCTCCAAGTGAAGAGAGCGCAGCTCCTGGCTTCATTTGCATCTGTACCAGGTGCTCCAGGGGTGAGAAGCTGACGGCAGCTGTGCTGGGTCCTCCTCCTGGATATGTCACTCAACTCTCCCTTGAGGCTTTGCTACTCTTTTATGTACTTTCAGCTGGATTTTAAATTTTTTTTCTCTTTAAGTGAACCCATTTTGTTTTACATCATGTGGAGACCTGACATTGTGAGCTGGGTCCTGGGACCATAATAAATGAAGTCACGCATTGAGGTCAGAAAGGGAACCACCCATTTTATTTTATTTTATTTTATAAAAGATCTCTAACTGATTAATCCTGGCTAGAGGAAAGCATAAGATAAAGAAATTGCATTAACAGAGCACTTCTAAAACCACACCAGAAAAAAAAAAAGATATTCATAGTCTGTCACAAAGGAAAAAACAGGACACCACCCATGCTGTACAATGTGATCCCATTTTTGTACGAAGAGATATCTATCTTGCTACCTCCAATTAATGCCATAGTGAAGGATTTTTCTTCTGTTTAATTTATCTGTCTTCTATTCTTTTCTAAATCCAGCATATACCTTATGTAATTTTTTAAACTCAAAGCTAAAATGGTTCCAACTATGTTTCTCAGACACTTATAATGGTTACAAATAAATGACTCTAATCTAGTCATCCTATACAATCATTTATCAGCCTCAGAGCAGGCACACAATCCTTCTTAGGTATGTGAAGGTAGGAAAGAGGCAGAGATAGGAGGAAAGAGATGGGCTAAAAAGGCACCAGGGTGGGCTCAGCCCTGCAACAGACATACCCTGTGCAGTTGATGCTATATGTCAGAGTCAGGACCTGATGTCTTATCAGACTGCCTGCTGTGTGTCTTTCTCAGTCACTGTTTAAAAAGCAACTTTTATTGCATAGCCATGTGTGAGAGTAAAAAAAGACAAATAAGATTGTCACTGTCTTCATGAAGCAAAAAGGAACATTTTGTTTTTCTCTTCCTTTTCATGCTAGAGCAAGATGTGGCTGGGGCAGTGAGGGACGCCGTGCACCTGTCTTCTCTGGCTTATTTATTCATATGAAGCCATTCCTTCTCTATAACTTTTGCATAAAGTCAGACCAGGCTGCAAGTGCTGGTCATACATTACAAGATCCAAAGTGAGAGAAAATCTTTAAGGCACCTATCTTAAATATCTCCGATCTTTTCTCCTCGCTCACTTAGGCTGGCAAGTGAGAGGGTAATAATATTAATAAAAGCAGTTTTTACTTACAGCCCCTCCCAGCTCACATGAAACCCTAAATGTCCTAGCTACTTTTACAAGTCCTCCAAGGTAAGTAAGGCCAGTCTCACCTTAGGCAGAAATAGGTCTGCTACTGTTCTCCTTTTCTGGCCTCTTCCACTGCCCATAATTTACTAGGGGCAATTTAATACTGTGTTAACCAGTAGCCTCCTCTGAGGAAACTTCAGGCTACTGAAAATACATGGTTGGACTAATATTGTATAAACTTCCTTTTTAAAACTCTGTGGAAGAGTTAATATTGGAGATTCATGATGGCTCTCTATAAACTGAAAAGTTATTTTATGTTAGACAAATAATAATTCAACCCTAGTTTATAAATTTGTAGAAGCTAAATTAATCAGGATTTTTACTGTGGTCATCAAGAACAAAAACAGCAAAAGAGCAATTTCAGAGGTTATGCAAACCTGCACTTGATATTATTGTAGAACCACTTTGAGAGTGGTTTAGGGAATGCAGAATAAAGGAGTGGTTTGTGTGCTCTTTGAATGTGTCCCATCACAATATAATCCACATCTGCAAGAAGCAGCTTGACTGTATGCATTCAGTATTTATGCATTGTATCTGCTTGCAGGAGACAGCAGTGGAAACTGAAAATGGCAAGGGTCAATTATTTATCTGCTTCTTTCTACTCTTTCAAACATAAAATGGTAATCCTAAAGTGACATTTCTCTGCATGCATTTATCTCATAGACATATAGCATTGTACACATACATAGAAAATCTCCAACCTAAATTGTTTCCTTGCTTGTGACATTTCATTTCCTTATTCTCCAGGAAACAATATGGATGCTTTTCCTCTGGAAAAATATACACTTTCCAGCTGAAGGTTTAAATCTCCAAAAACTGCAAACCTTTTGACATAAAAAGGAGATTCAAGACTGCCAGGCTAGCATGGTTCTTGCAATGATGTATCATTCAAGTCTCTAGGTACATTTGGTACTAAAAAGCAACAATCGCAAAACCGGAATCAATTTGAATGTAAAGTAATTATGTACCCATGTGTTTATCAACTACTTAACATGACTAAAATGTAACTATATTTTGATCACACCCATATGTGAAAGTGTTCATTCAACACCACTAAACTGAAATGTAAAAGAAATGAACAAGTTTTGATTTTGTCATTTTTCCAATACCGGGTATGGAATCTGAAGTCTTCACACTGAGCAACATCCTTAGCTCTTTCTTAATTGTTTTTAAATATGGACATAGACTCTCACTAAGTTGCTAAATTGCCCAGGCAGATTTAAACAAGATCCTCCTGCCTCAGCCTCCCAGATTGCTGGGATTACAAATTTGTGCCACCGTGCCCCACTCAGGAGTCAGTTTTAGACTTCATGGCTGACATTTATTTTCTGCATATAAAGAAAAGCAGCCAATAGTTTGGAGTGTGAAGTAAGAAATGACAGAGAACTTCTACGTACCCAGGGAAAGGTGAAAGTTCTACTTTCCTGTAAACCCAGAAACTAATTGATTCTGGGATGAACCAGAGACATAGTGTATTTGTGTCTTATTAAAGACTGAAAACGCTAAAGAGTGAGGCACTAATTTACCAATTTCAGTGAAGACTGGAAATATTCTGGATAAGTGAATTACTACACACACTGGGTCAAAGTGACAGATTTCCTACGAACCATATGACAGGGCATAATTGCCTTTCTTTATGATTGCATCACATGAGTTCTGTTATTTCAGCAAGCTGGTTAGGTAGATACACACACATACACACCTTCCAGTCCCCAGGTCTTTTCTGAAGCCTCTTTACTTTAGAATCTATCACAAATAATCAAGGCTTTGACATTCCTCAAAGTCTTGGTTATCTAATGCTGGGGCTTAATTTAATATTTGCTTGGATTGGAGAACAATGATGATTTCCTCTCTCTTGAGGGGAGAATTATTTGGTTCTTGCTATCCTCACCTCCTCCAAACCCCAAAATGGACATTTCCCAACAGTTTCAGGGTGAGTTTTCTCTGTGTATCTCTACAACAATAGCTCAGCCCAATCCTTTCTCATCTCCTTATGCTTTATTGCCTGCCTGTCTCCTGCTTTTGAATTTGCTAAAAGCTATGGTAGTATGGGCTTACATGGTTGCTTGATCTGCCTTTTTAAATGTACTGATCAAGCTAGCCATGGTGGCACACATCTGTAATCTCAGCACTTTGGAAGCTAAGGCAGGAAAATGCTAAGTTCAAAATGCCAATAGTTATTTACTAAATGCAAGATATCAGCCAGGGTATCTTGGCAACTTAGCAAGACCCTGTCTTAAAATAAAAAGGTCAGAGATGCAGCTAAGTAAAATGGCCCTAGGTTCAATCCTCAGTGCCATAAAAAATCAATTTCTAATCAAAAACTGTTTCTGGCCTGATGTGGTAGCATTTGCCTGTAGTCATCGCTACTCAGAAGTCTGTGGCAGGAGGATCAAGAAGGCAAAGAAAGCCTGGAGAAATTAGTGAAACTCCTAAAAAAAAAGAAAAAAAAACTGTTTCTGCTTGTATTGGTCACCTTTTTTGTTGCTAGAACAAAATGCCTGACACCTGCAATTTAAAGAAGTAAAGGTTTTATTTCAGAGTTTTCAGGATGTGGTTGGCTGGCTCCAAGGCAGAAGTACCATGGCAAAAGGGCATGGCAGAGAAAAGTTGCTCAACTCCTGGCATCGGGAAGCAAAAAGAAGGGGGCAGGAGTCAGGGACCAAATTAAGTTCCCAAAGTCACAGTCCTATGACCCACCCGGACACACCCAGAAGTGAGCTTTACTAATCTTCTAGGCATCTCTCAAGCCAGTAAGTCGATAATCAAAATTAAACATCAAATCCTTAATATTCTGCAAGCTGTTCCTTCCGAGATGAAAGGTGAGTCATGCACTTTTCCCTGTGAACTTCAATTTCCTCAGCTGTTTGAGTTCTCTGTACTTTTAAGAAAGCCTCTCAACAAAATGCTTTTTTTTTTCCAATTATTTCCTCCATGTAACAAGAACCAAGTCCCCTGTGGTGCTCATTTCCTATGGATATCACTTTGCCATTTTCTCAGTTTTAGGTGTTGTTGTGTTTTCCACTTCTATTTTCCTCCTTAGTTGATCTCATTCCTTTCCTACCATATGTGGGATTCACACTTAACCAGATGGAAATGTCATAATCACTTTCTCTTCCCATTGTTTTATGTATTAATTAAGCCTTATTTGTTGCAAGCTATATATGCCTCTTTAGATTTTGTAAAAGGGAGATTATGTTTCTTGGCTACAGAGTGGTCCACAGAATTGAAACAGGATTGAACAATCGAGACTTAGGAAGGGAAAGAATATGGGCTGCTCTGAGTTCTCTGCTGCACGTGTTGACCAGGTCTCTCCGAGTCCTACCCAACACCCACTAGGTGGCAGTAATTCTATGTGCAAAGGATTCCATCACGGTGGTATCTGCAATTACAAAGACCAAAATGTGCAAAGCTAACCTCTACTAACTAAATACAGTATTATAAATATGCATAATGAAATGCTGTTTGGTCCTTACAAATGTCACTTAGGAAAACTACAAAAACATGGAAAATGCTTACTTAAAATAGAAAGTGAAAAGCAATTTACAAAATATATCGTAACTGTGGACTTTTTGGAAATTGTAAGAACATACGTGTAAGGTGCAAAATTGTGTTCAAAGAAAAATCGTTTGTGTTAAAAATGGAGAAAGTATACATATTCATTTTTACTTGATTTTGCATAAACCTAACTCTGGAAGGAAACAAAAAAATTAGTAAGTACTTATCTATTTCAGTTGAGAGTAGAACTGAGCAGATGGGGTATAAAAATGAGAAAAATACTTGGCACCTCTTTATTTTTGAACCATTCATTTGCTCAAAATATTAAATATATGTTTGTATTTGTGTGTATGTGCTTCTGATGTGTATGTACCATAAAGGATGGCTAAAAAAATAAATAGTGGCAATCACTCTGTATTAACAAATAGTTTCTTTTCTTTGTTCTATGCACATCACCCAAAGTTTCATCAAAGGAACTATTTTCCTAAATTTAAAAAAAAGTGAAATATTTTTGCCCTGCTTTTTTAAATTAACTGTTTGTCAAACTAGTCAATACATTTCTAAGAAAAGGCAGGAATGTTATGATTTGCAAACTTCCAAATTAGTGTCGATAACTGGGTCAAGGATGTCATGTTTTCTCTGTAGGCAGACACAGCCAGCCCCTTATGAAGAGACACAAACAGAATGTGACTTCCATGAGGCTCTTTCCCATAAGGCTTAAAGTGCTTCTCAAACTTTAATGTCCACCAGGGTCACATGGGAATTCTGTAAAAATGAAAATACAACGAAGTCTGGATGGGCCTAGCATGCTGTATATTTCCCATACATTCCTAAGTGAAATGGATGTGCAGTATCTGGTCTGCAGCCTACATCTTTGAGTAACATGAGTTTCCTGCAAAAAATCCCTGCTGCTGCTTCTAGGATAGGGCAGAGTCCTTCCCTGCAAGGTGGAACTTCAGACCTCAGAGCAGCCCATGGGCCAATCCATTGTAGAAATGATGACAAATATGGTATTATATATACTTCATTTAGCTGTCCCATTTAAAAATTTAGATTAAAAAAGCAAAGTTTAGATTTAAATAAGAGCAATATCAATTAAAAAGTTGAGTTACTTACCTTGAGACATCTTCTTACAGCTTGGTAAGAGTTAACTGCTTTGCATCAGTGAGTTCTCTGCAGTTTTTCTTTGTTTCAACTTGATATAGGTTCTTTAATGACATTTAAATTGAAGAAAACATTCTGGCTTTTCTGAGATTAAGGAGTCCTCTCAACCAGAGCTGGTGAGTAAAGATTTTCAGTCTTAGCACAGTGATTTAGAAGCAGTATTATTCTGGGCGAGTTATTTTAGGCTCCTGGCATCCAAATTCTTTTTTTTTTTTTTTTTTTTTTTTAAAATGAGACTAAGACAACACCCTAAACCCAGCAGGTCATCTTTGGCTGATTCAGCTGTCTGGTGAGCCATGCAAGTCTGCCATATTTGTACTTTATCTTCAGAATCTTAGGGAATTACTGAAGGCTTAAAAATAGGAGAATAATACAATGCAATATGGTAAGATTAGCACAAAAGGATGAGAGGAAATCCTACAGTTTGCCTAACAATTGTCCAAATGATGTTTAACTATGTGCAGCTGCCAGACTTAAGGCAAATTTCATTTAGATTCACCAGCAGAGAGAATCATCGGGGAAAAGCAAGATCAGACCTCTGTTTACTCTTCAAACAAATACATAAGTTTAGCAAACAAAACCTTGACTAAAGGCCATTATGGGATACCAATTATTGCACAGGTTTGAATTTTATACGTATGTTTAAATTTTACTACATTGTAATTCCTAGCTATGAACCAACTCAGCATATGCTAAACTTAGCAAATGCTAAGCCATGTGATCAAAGCCCTAAATGTGATTCTCATTAACATTTCTCTTTCGCAAGTAGTAATAAGTGCCATTGTTTACTGAGTCTCTCTTCTGTGCTAGGTGTTATACGTGTGTTGTCCTGATTTATTCTCACAGCAACTGCAGTGAGATACATGTCACCATCCCCATTTACAAATCAGAAGACAGACCCAGGGAGGTTAATTAACTTGTCAAAGGTTACACAGGAGGCTGAGAGGGATTTCGAACTCTGGTTTGCCTGACTTTTTGTTCTTAACCTCAGACTCACTTAAAACAGAAACAATGAGCAAATTAATATTCCAGTTGTTCATCAGTCAGAAACTATTCACTGTTTATGCTTTAACCATCCCATATGTCCCTTAAATATAAAGATTCAATCCGTAGCCAGTGGGTGTATCATGCACTTGGAGAGTTGTCTCACTGTGAATGATATGCTATATACCTTTCAAACATTTGTCTAATAAATAATCTCAGCTGTAATCTCACACATATTTTAAATTACTATTTTGTATTTCCCTTAAATGCACATAATTAAAATTTCCATGTCTATGTAGACAAATGTGTTAGCTTTCATATATGTGTGGAAGATACTATACATCTATAAATTGACTTAATTCATAAATCTACTCAATTTCAGAACCATGTGCCTATCCGTGTTTGTCTTCTGATTATTTTTTAAAAATAAGATCACAGACAGATAAATACCTCTATGATTATATTTCATAGGTACCATAGTGACATCTTGTGGGAAAAGCATGTTGAGTTGCATCTGAATGTTTCTGAGTATTTAGAAACTATATTTTTTATTTACAAAGTGGAAACTATCATCAGACTGAATTTAACATGTTATCCATGGAAATGTAGCTTAGCTCTATATAAATTCAAGGTAAAAGGGTTTCATTTACATTTCTAATCAAATAAAAAATATTTCTGAGTCATATACACTCTTCATTGTTAAGAGTCCTTAGAAGTGTTCCTGTAAACAACAGGGCAAGAGGTTTGAATCAGAGAATTTCTAAGATAGTTGTTTTTGCTTCTATGTGTAGAATGTGAATGGAACAATTTCCTCTGGGACTGATTCCTTAATAATCTAATTCGAAAGAAGACAGATGACACTAATTTTCTATATGATAAAAAGTCATATTTCCCCAGGATATCTTTAAAAGGGCTCCACCACTTGAGACTTACTTGATTGTCTACTCAGTAAAGCAATTATTTATCAAGTACTCACTATAGGCAAAGCATTACGAAAGATTGTTTTTGCTGTTTCTTCAGTAAGACATGCTAGTTTGCTAAGCCGGGTAGAGTATGCTTGTTAAGGAGGCTGAGAGCTAGCTGGCTGTGGTGGTGCACGCCTTTAATCCCAGCACTCGGGAGGCTGAGACAGGAGGATCATTGTGAGTTCAGACCAGCCTGGGCTACAAAGTGAGTTCGAGGCCAGCCTGAACTGCATAGTGAGACTCTTCTCAAAAACTAGGGTCGGGGATTTAGCTCAGTGGCATAAGCACCTGCCTGGTAGGCGCGAGGTTGTGAGTTAGATCCCCAGTACCCCCAAAAAAAACGGAGGCTGAGGGCTGACTTCATCCACACAGACACAAGTTTTCCTATTCTACTTCTAAGAAAGCAGTGTAACAACATGGAAAGACAGTGGCCTTTAAATAGACAAAAGCTTTTTAAATTTTCTACACCTATTTTTCTATTTTCTTTTATATTATTTAAACAATGTTTTGTGTATGCAAACATTTGTTTTACTATATTATATAATGAATATGCAAATATATTTGTAGTATTAATTATATTTATTTACTATTATTTTTTAATATTATGAGACATAGTATAGGTTGTTACATTAAGTCGAGAAGACAAAGAAAATATTTATGTTTTCTTTCACTTTATCAATTTAATAAGTCAGAACAGATGTGATTACTGAGTTGTGAACAAGCTACTGCAGGAATAAATTCCATTTTATGTTTTATTTATTATTTACTTTCTACTTATCACCACTAGAGGGCATCTGAGGACCGAACTAAGTACAGCGTAATACTTTTAAGTAAAACAAGCCCCTTAAAACAAGAATACCGCGTCTTCCACCAAAAATGCTAATTGTGTTTTGTGGCAAAGATATCCAAAAATTACTTAATTATAGTTTCACAATGACGTTAGTAAATATGTATACACTTCCTATTAAAACGTTAATTTACAACATTTTTGATACAACAGCTCATTCTGTAATTACAATTAAATTTGTAAATGCCAAGTAAAATAATGGCAATTATGCATCAAATTGTATTTACAGCTGCACCTGCCTACATTTTAAAAGTTAGTATGCAATTACAAGCAAACTGTTGAACGTCTGAAAGAGAATGAGGAATCAGCTGGGCAGGCTGTGGTCTTAATGATTACAAATTCCCAACGTGTTATTTTACCATGTCACTCCGCAGCGCTGTATTAAGTGCCTGCTGTGTGTCGGGCACTCGTGGAGTTCTGGATTCCAGGTCAAAAAGCTCTCATTCAGGGGAAGAGACAGGAAAGCACACAGAAGAGGAGACAGTGTGCTGACAGAGCACGTACAGCACACAGGGCAGGTCAGAGCAAGGAGGAGCTCCTCTGTCCTGCCAGGCAGTTGTTCCCTTTTCCTGGAAGATATCTGCCTCAGACTGGAGAGGCAAAGGCTCTAGAATAAATGCTGAGTACAAATATGATTTCAAATCCTGTTTCACTAAGGCAAGTCTTAGCTCTCCAAGATTTTATTTCCTCCCAGGGAGTCAGTAATAATAACGCAACCTATTACAGAGATATCATGAAGACCAAAGAATATGCTTATAATTGCATTAAATACAATAATTGGCACATAATACGTGCTCAGTATTCTTATTACTATAATGACTTTCATGTTATAACCAAAAGGTCTGGAATAAATTTCATGGCACCAAGGTGGAGGCAATCAAGGTGATGCAGAGAGCATTTGCTTTCATTGTGTTATGGGAGATGAGATCTGATAAAGAAGCATATGACGATCTTTGGGATGAGAAGATCAATGGTTACCCACAGAAACTCGGCCTTCTAAGCAATGCATTTTTGTGTTTTTCTTCATTGCTAAATACATTATGGGATCTCTCTCTCTCTCTCTCTCTCTCTCTCTCTCTCTGTCTCTCTCTCTCTCTCTCTTGGTCTGTCTCTCTCTCTCTCTCTCTCTCTCTCCTTCTCTCCCTCCCTCTCTCTCATTGTTACAGAATATGAGGGTAGAATAATCAATTTTCTCTCTTGAACATGGCATTCAAGAATGAATAAGTTCATTCTATATCTGCAGAGTGTTTTAAGAATCTAATGCATTTGTTTCCGGCATAATATCTTACTTTAAATTTGACTTCCTTAGAAAATAAAATTTATTTACAAGATTGGGCTGGATGATGGATGAGACTCAGAAATCATATTTTGTTTTTATTTTTTCAATGTTTCTTTTTATTACAGTGGCTCAGAGCTCAAAAGGTGACAGCAAAACCAAAACCAGATGGGAAAAATACTAAGCCAATGAACTACTAAATTCTGATTACTAACAACTATTTAGATCATATTTTATCAATCCATGACTCAATAGCAACAAGAACATATGTTGATAAGAGTAAAATATCTCAGACCAAACTTCTGTCTGCAATGTCTTACGTATTTGTACCATGACATGCGATGAAATAATCCAGCAACCTGAGGAGGAGAGTTTGCAGTCATTATCTTCCCTGCTTTAACATTGTCTGCTTTAGTAGATCAGTATCACGTGTCCTTTACCTACCTGAAGAGGCACAAAATAGATTTCTCCTTCAGAATCTCAGACTAGGAAAGAAACCATAGCAAACCCTGACCCTCTTTTGTCCTCAACTGACATAGCTAGGCTCTGTTTGGGAAGCAGCAAAACTCTGGAGTGATTTTTACCCTTTAACTGGTGTGAAGATGGGGAGATGACCTCGTTTTAAATGGAATCCAAGTGAATCTTGTACCTCAAAATGATGATGTTTTCACTCTGTGTCAGTGGTAGTTGCCATCCCAACCCCTATTTTTTTCCCTGTATAGACAAAGAGTCCTTGATACTCCTCCCAAGAACAAATCAATTTGTTTTCAACTGATATGTTCCAAATTGACCAAACAGCTTCCTTGGTAAAATAAACTACTCACAAAGGGATCATGGGTTGAGCATAAAAGAGAAGAAGATCTGGGTAGGGAAGAAAGAAAGACCGAGTGTTATTTGATTATTTATTCTGTTGTTTATTTTCCCTGTAAATACAGTTGCAGCTAAGACTGTCTCTGTCTCTATGTATAAACTAGCTTTTCACAAGCAGTTTCATTTTTAGTCATCTACATCCACTATCCATTTTTAGCAAATTTGAGCCTGTTGGAGACAGGCTGTGAAAAAACAGGCCAGTTCTTTCCTTGATTTTGACAATGATTAAACTGAACCACTCTGAGTAGAAATGCCACATGAGCAGAGATGCAGCATGTTTTCTGTTCCTCAGGGGGATTCTGGAAAAGGCCAAGGAATGAGTGACCTTGTGCCACTGCCTAGGAAAAAAAAAATGCTGGTAGCAACTGAGTCCTGGGCCTGCTGCTTTGAGAACCTCATCTGGCTCCATAAAACAATGAGAAAGCCAAGTCGCACCTGGAACATGTTTAATGTGGTAATCACTGTCCTGACACCTATGGTTTACTCTATGTCTTAGCACTCCTGCGTTTCTTTTACCTACATTACTTGTGAGACAGTCCTTAGTTTCTGAGATTGTCCAATCTGGTTCTACCATTAGTAGTGTGTTGGAGTTCTTCAAGAGAAACAGAACCAGTCATACAGAGAGATATGAAGAGCTTTATTATGAGAAATGACTCACAAGATTATAGAGGTTAAGAAGCCCAACAATTTGCTGTCTGCAAGCTGCAGAACCAAAAAGACTTAAGTCCAACGACCTAAGAATTTGGGATGGAAATGAAGTAGTCACTGGCTTAAATCCTAGTCTGAAGGTTGAGAACCATAACTCCAATGATTGAGGGTAGGCGGAGGTGAATGTCTGCCTCCAGCTGTGAGAACAAGAATGCACCCTCTTCTGCATTTTTTTATTGAAACTCTCAGTCTATCTAGTCAAATACTAATATATTTGTATTTCCAAAACAATGTTTTACCAACATCTGACTATCTCTTAGCCTAGGAAAGTTGATGCATCAATTAATCATGATTACAAAGGCCAGCTTCCTAAATTTAGGATTGCTTTCTTTAATGAATTTTTCTTAGCTTTTCTAGTTGGGTGAGCACTAAGAAAAAATAACTTCTAACCATATATGTATGATCACCCTGCCCAACAGCCCTCACTTCATTCCACTATTCACCCCCAAGCCCATTGCCCAAGACTATTACCTTCTTCTATACTCCTTAATTAAAATAGTGCGTGTTTTTCAAGCAGTGAAGCTTTCATCATCAAACTATCAAGCACTATTCAATGCCTTTTCCATGCCAGGAAAAGAATTGCAGGGATGCAAAGGCAATGACAGCAACTCCTGGCACTGATTGGCACTCTGTGCTGAATGGCTGTTTTATAGAGTAGAGAAAATCAATTTGCAAGTTGAAGAATGCAATTCAAGTGTGAAACATAGGGGCAGAAGGCATAAATATCCAGTACATAAGAGCGCAGTGTGTATGTGTGCGTGTGTGAGTTTATATGTATCTGTGATGGACATTTTTCAAGGAGTGGGGTGGGGCACTATCTTCAATGGTTTTAAAGAAAAAGATACTACAAAACATAAGATACATTCCTTGGCCGCTATACCATAAGAGAAAAACCAGAATAGTGACGAGCCAAGGAGATGAGACAGAGGGAGAGGGAACTATCACTTTGATTATGACAATTACTAAAGCTATTCCTTTTCTTCTCCCCAGAACATGTTCTTAAGGCTGTCTGTTATAAATAATGATACAACTAGAAAGGCATCTGACAAAAACAAAATTCCATTTTTATATAAAAATTATTTTTAAAACATGCAATTTAAAACATTAGTGTTATGTCATACTTCTGTCTGTTAAAAAAAAGTTTTACAGTAACATTACTATAGCTTTATCTATTTCTGGAAAAGATGCTCCAATTTACACCCCCAACAGATAGCACTTCAAAATACTTCCCATAACTGTGGCAAAATGAGTGACATGTATGACATCAGACCTTTAAATAATTTTAAAATTATATAATTCAATTATTACAACAGATTTAGAAGACAAGGGTAGTGTAGTTACCAGCACCCCAATTCCTTTGGCAACAAAAGGGTACATGGAGAACTACCTCTTCTCTGAAATTTTTAAAAGTTTCATTGCAAGTAGCAAAATCAGATGGTAGCATACCTTTTTACAGTAAGCCAAAACTGTTTCATTCAGACAGATGTGGAGATAAGTAGCTGGATTCTTAGGGTTTCGCTGGGTTAGCACAGAGTAGGATGCCCAGTATTGTGCGGAGCTCCAACTTGACTTTCTGCTTGTAAGTCAGGAGCCTCCTGTCCACAACACTTTCACAAAGATAAAATACTTCATCATCTATCTCTGCATCCTTACAAGGCAAAATAAAACTACTTCCCTTTCAAGCATGTTCCACATTATATTTCTTTACCTTGTGTTTCTGATGAAATATTTGCTTAAAATTGGACATGTGAGACGAAATGACCTGGAGGAGTCATAGTTAGAAGTGAGGCTTGCCAAGTATGAGTGGCAGTAAGACTGAATTCTCTTCTCCTTTAGCTCTAGTTCTCATTCTTAGAAGACACTGAACATTTCCTTACCATGTTCTATTTACAGCCCCAATGAAGTCCACAATCCACCTCATGGAGCCACCTAACCATCTGGTGTTGAGACTCTGCTCCTCCCAAAGTATCAAGGCCTGCTGATGGCACTAATGTCTCTTATTCTTGTTTTCTTAGAACTCATAAACTCCAATCAAAATATAACCCTCCAGGACTTCTTTTCCCTTGTTGTCCCAGACATTCCCTTCATTGACCTTTATTCTCCTTAATCCTTTCCCCTTTACATAAATTACCTTTGCCTTTACATTGTATAATATATAGTATGGGGGAAAGAACTGATTTTATGAAAATTCTGAAGTATTTTGTAAACATTTTTATTCTTGAAAAGCCTATTTACAGTTTCTTCTCAAAACTTGGTTATCAGAGACCACTGCAGTGGATGCCAATCTCCTGTGAAATTTTGTGTCACACAGCAAAAAGAAAGTGCAAGAGACAGAATGGCAATGCGACTGGGATCTGGGATGGCCAGTTGTTCACAGGGAATAAAATATTGTGAGGCAGCCAGAACCTCGGGATTTACTGATCACATTTACATTGAGGAAAATGGTGAGGGGATTATCAAGTGACTCAGAGTGCAGCAATCTTAATCTAATGAGGATCTTATGTTGATGAAGACAGTGGGCAGAGATGGCAGGTTAATAAGTTTGTCCTTTCTCCCAGGTGAAACCTTTTTGTTTTTTTTTCATTACTACTCAGTTCTCAAGGAAACAAGATGTCTTCAGCTGACGTAATCTTTCCCAGCGTTGTCACAGCACCATGGGACCATTGAGGCCTCCACTGTAACACATGGAGTTACGTTTCTGCACACCATAACTGACTTGCATGGCAAGATATTAGGCCTCAGACAAGCCCTCATCACAATTTAACTATGAAATGACTTTTCCCCAAAAATTATATAAAATGGTCCTTGACACTTGGTAATGATGATTTCTTGATTATCAACAAGAAAAAGCAAGAGACTTTGTTGTCACAGTGCCTGATAAAAATATTTTAAAATTTTTGACCAACAGTAAAATTTTCACAACTGTTGATACCATATTTCAAGAATTTAATAGCTCTTTGCTATATTTTGCATCCCTAATGAACCCGAAGGTCCCTGTGTTAAAGGTTGGTTCCTCAGAGTGGCCCAGCGCGGGGCTGGGGATATAGCTTAGTGGTACAGCACCTGCCTGACAAACATGATGTCCTGGGTTCAATACCTGGCATAAAATTAAAAAAAAAGTGTGACCCAATGGAAGCAGTGGAATTATTAAAAACTAAAGATATTTTCATGAGATTCTTCAGTTCATTGCAAGTGTGGGATCAAAGGGAAATTTGATAGCAAACTGATTGCGTCTATGCAAGTAAGAAACATTCCACTATATTGGATCAGCATAGCTCTGGGTGTGGCTCAGAGGATTTACTGAAGACAGAAGACACACTTTGGGTAGGCTTGTCACCTGAGTGAAGTAAAAAGGAAATGAAGAGGGAAGACTTGCTTCTATCGCTTTGGAGGAACTCCAGTCTTCACCTTCACCTTGGATATCATCGATGTCCTGGCTTCCAGCACTAATCTTCAAGGGTACCCCATTGTATGCATGCTAAAACTCAAATCATCTGTTCATGTGAAATACAAAACTCACTTGAAAGTAATCTTTTTCTTTTTTTTATTTTAAAGAGAATAAAACCAAACAAAATGAAATGGAATAAAGTCAATCAAAACAAAATAATGAAAGTAATACAGGGCTTCAAAACATATGATAAGAAATCAACAAAGGCTACCATAATGACTCTTGTTATCTTAAAAATACCTATCCATACCATCAGGCATAGCAAAATCAAACAAAGCGGAACAGAATAAAACCAATAAAAACAAAGCAATGAAAGTGGTACATGACTTCAGAACAAGAAAATAGGAAATCAGCAATGGCTACTATCGTATCTCATTATCTTCAAAATTGCTGCCCATACCATCAAGCATAATAAAGTCAAACAGAATAAAATAAAACAAAACAATAAAAATGATACAGGACTTCAAAACAATATAGGAAATTAACAGTGACTACCACTTCCATTTTTAGATGTTTTCTCCCCTTTCACTTTCACAATATCTATTGCACATTTTGGATACCACTAACTCTTTCAGTTTTTTATACTAGGGAGACAACATGATGCTCACCCACGTGAGCCCAAACCATTTTCATCCAGGAGCATGATCTTGAGTTGCATCCACTTACATACAAGAGCCTCAAGTCTGTCCTTCTTTATAGCTGAGTAGCTTTCCATTGTGTAAAAATACCACATCTTTCTTATCAATTCTGCAGTTGATGGGTAAATTACTCCTTCTTTTTTCTGGGTCCCTGTCACATGAGGCATTGTCTTCTCACTTCCAACCTTCAGCCTGTGAATTTCCTTTTGAGTCAAATGTGTTTCTTGTATATAGCATATTGATGGATCCTGACTCCTGATCCACTCTGCCTGTGTTTATTTTTATTGGTGAGTTGAGGCCATCTACATTAATAGTTGCAACTGACTTGTACAAGCTCATCTCTGCCATGCTATCCTCCTGCCATTGGACCCCCACTTTTCCCCTCCATTCAATTGCCTACCCTGCTCAGTGATCCTCCTCTGCTGCTGTTCCTAAAACTATGATCATATTTATCTCTCTCTAGAATATCCTTTAACACTCTTTGAGGGTTGGTTTGGTAATCATGAATTCCTTCAACTGTTCTTTACCATGGAAGTATCTTGTTTCTCCATTAATTTTTAAAGATAGTTTTTCAGGGTACCTCAATCTGGGTTAGAAGTTGGTTTCTTTCAGGACTTGAAATACTTTACTCCAAGCTCTTCTTGACTTGATAGTCTGTGTTGAGAAGTCTGCTGTGACTCTTACAGGTTTTTTTTTTTTCTTATAGGAGATACATTTCTTTCCTCTAACAGGCATTCATATTCTGTTCTTGCACTGAATTTCTGGAATCTTGATTATTATATGCCTTGGTGTAGATTTATTTTGTTTATGGCTAGTTGGAGTTCTATATGCCTCACTTATCTGTATGTCAGGTCCTTTTCTCATGCTTGGGAAATTTTCTGTCATTATTTCTGTAAATAGTCTTTTTATGTCATTTGTGTTGACCCCTGCTTTTTCAAAGACACCTATCAGTTTTAAATTATTTTTCTTTGCATCATCTTGCAGATGTTAAATTGTAATTTCCTTGTTCCTCATTACTTTCAAGAGAGCTTTCCTTTTGCACCACTAGATCCTATCTTCAAGGTCTGAAAGTCTGTGTTCAGTTTATTTCTTTGTTTTGTTTTGTTTTGTTTTGTTTTGTTTTTGGCACCAGGGATTGAACTCACAACCTCGCACCTGCCAGGGCAGGTGCTTAAGCCACTGAGCCAAACTCCCAGCCCTGTTTTTTTGAAGCAGGGTCGCACTATGTAGCTCAGACCAGCCTTGTGCTCATGTTGTAGCCCAGGCAGGCCTCGAACTCACAACGCTCCTCCTACCTCAGCCTCCCGAGTGCAGGGATTAATGGCTTGTGCCACCATGCCTGGCTTGTTCAGTTTATTTCAAGTGTTTTTGCCAGCTTTCAATGGAGTTTTTAATTTCCTGCATATCTCTTTGAATCTGTTTCATGCATTTTAATTCTTTCCTATGTTGTTCATGCAAGATTTCCATCATTTCCCTATGCTCTTCTTTTTTATCTACATCTTCTTTAGATATGTTCAGCAACTCTTTCATTATGTTTGTCATTTCTTCTTTTGCTTGGGATATTATTTCTGATATGATTACTTTTACAATCTCTTGAAGTTGTTTCTTTACTTCAGTAGCTATCCTCTCAGAGATTTCAGGTGTGTGACTTCCATTTTCTTCTATGACTATCTCCCAGACTTGTTCTGCGTAGGCTGGAGGTCTAAGATTGCCTTTTGCTCCTTCATCTTTACATTTCCCTGGGTTCCTCTGGACGAGCTGGTTGTGGGGCCCTAGGTGCTTCCCATGGTGGCTGTTCATCTGTGGTGTAGGGGAGTGGGCCAGGTGCCTGGGTTTCTCCTAACATAGGTTCCCTGTAAGGCAGTATTGTATGTAGTAGGCTTCTTCAGACATGTGAGGCTACAACGAGACTCCTCTGATGGTGGCCGGTGGGTTTGTGGGGACACGACTGGCTGTTTTTCCTGTCCTGCACTGGTTATCATCCCTGATGGCAGCTGGCAGGCACTGGAAGTAAATTTTTAATCATCTCTCCAGCCTCATCTTTCATCATTCCTCTCCCACATTCTTCAGGGAACTCCTGGCTTTCTCCATCCCCTGACCTATGATGACACCTCTTCCAGGAACATCCTTCGCCTCTGACCCACTACATTTTCTCACTGCAATGACTATTTGCTATCTTTCCAAACTCAAATCAGCTTCCATCTACTCTAGGAAACCTGTCTTGATCATTATATTCTCACAATTCTTCTACTAGGAGCATACATTATATTCTGACCACACTCATTTTGTGGGTCCTACATGTCTTAGTTACTTTTCTCATTGCTGGGACAAAACAACAAATGCCTAGAATTAAGTGAGGAAAAGTTTATTTAGCTCACGCTCTGTGGGGATTTCAGTCTATAATAAGTTGGTGCCAAGGTAGGGTGGCATTCCCTATGGTGGTGGAAGACAGCAAAAGCAAAAAGAGCAAATAAGGGTAAAGCAAGTCTGTCTGTTATGGGCCTTGGCAATAAGAATTATGGGATGGACTTGTCTATCTTTATAACTTTCCTCAAAACTTTTGAGAAAGCAAATGATGTGGCATTGAGGTTTGTGTCTTGATGTCCCCCTAAAGCCTCATTCCGTCATTGGGGCAGGCTCTTTGGAAGCTGCCAAATCTAGAGTATGTGACTGGTTCATTGTCTAGTGCTTGGATTGGGGGTGTGAGTGCCCTAGGGTGGGTAGCCTGCATACAATATAAAGGAGGGAAACAGGTTTGCACTATCTTCCTGGATAATGACTTTACTTACTGTGATCTTTAATTGCAAAATAGGAAAAACCCTATTTCAAATTATTCACTAAAGGAGAGGGCCATTTCCTGCTGTACACTGATGTGGAGGATGAGTGATTGGACAGAAAGATGGAAAAAGGAATCCTTCATGAGGAAAAGACTGAACTCAAATGTTTTATGACCCTATAGACATATACTCATGTTATGTAGTAACAATAGACTATATTTCTGACTAATCTTAGATCTGTATCATACTTACAGGGTTCAAAGTACAAAACACTATATATAAAATTTAAAAAATTTTGGTTTGATTTAGTATTAGAACTATATGACTTTGATATGAGGGGCAAAGGGAAAGAAATGAGAAGCAAGGAGAACTTTATATTAATTTCATTAAATGGTTCAAAAGACTTTCTTGGGCATTAATCAATTGTTTCAAGACAATAACTTGATGGCTTAAGAATAAGTAAATCAAAAGCATATGGGTTAAATCTTCCTTGAAGTACACTAGGGTTTAAAAGAAAGGAAAAAGCCATTTGGCAAAATCTAATCATCCTTTGCCAAACCTAATATGCTTAAGAAATAATTTTAGCTGTTTTGCCAAACCCCAAATGCCACTGTGTTCTTCCATCCCACCCAGAGCTCCAAAAGTGTGAAGCTAATGCATCTACTCAGCATTCCAAATAGTCCTGGACATCTAGGGGGAAACCAAACTGCCTCAGAGCTTTCAAAGAGATCCCTCAACGTTTGTAGAAGTAGATCATCTAACTGAATGATCCTTTGCTTGACATTTCCTCCTTGATCTGCTAAGTCTTTCAGACTTTTTAAAAAAAATTACCCCATAAGTTTCCTGTGAAATTATTTTGAATCTAAACCAAAGATATTTAGAGCAGAAAAAGTACTTTTAAATAAACTTTACCAAAAATATTGCAATGTCTTCCTAATGAAGTTTTGATCACTGTGTGTGTTTTCCTTCAGTATATGTGCATAATGCTGTCTACCTGGACAATCAGTTTTACTGCAATCATCTCTGAACTAAATTAAATTTGCAAATGAAGCTGCCAAGGAGAAATCCTCAGGGGCCTGAATCAGATCAAGACAGAGCTGGTAAATGAAACCTTTGAAAACGAACAGCATGTTTTGGAACATGAGTAGTACAGACAAGTCTTTTCACACTGCAAGTGACTTATTGTTGAACAATAACCTCAGTTATGTTGAACTTGTACATAAAGGGTGCTTCTCTCTAGAAGATTGGTAGTATGTATCTGCCTGGAACACTTTCGCATTTGCAAAATGACATTTCCCCACTTAATAGTCAGGAATCAAAGGGGCACACCTCTGAAGCACAGTGTTATTAGTTTCCTGGGAAACTAAGCACAGAAACTCTTTATTCTGGGGTTAAAGCAGCTGGCTTTCTGTTTTATAGTCTTACAATTTTTTTTTTTTTGGTACCAGGGATCAAACTCACAACCTTGCACCTGCCAGAATTATTATATTTTTAATTGTAAATTAAGTGCCTGAAATGTTTTAAAGTAGTTTATATTATCACATCCAAAGTATTCGTCATTTGTTGAAATTCTGAGGAGAAACCCCAGAAATCTTCAATCATCAGAAATATATTACATCATTTTAAAATAATTTTTGGTTGAAAATTTTATTTGCCTCAGAATTTAAGGTTGTTAAAAAATGTGTTAATCCACCCTTCTCAGATGAAGAAATACAAATGGCAAATAAATACATGAAAAAATGTTCAGCATCATTTGTCATTAGAGAAAGGCAAATTAAAACAACACTGAGATTCCATCTCACTCCAGAAAGAATGGCCAGGATCAAGAAAACCATCAATAAGAAATACTGGAAAGGCTGTGGGGAAGAAAAAGGAACTCTCCTGCACCGTTGGTGGGAGTGTAGGCTGGTGCAACAACTGTGGAAATCAGTCTGGAGGTTCCTCAAAAAGCTGGGACTGGAAGTCCTATTTGACCCAGCTATTCCACTTCTGGGCATATTCCCAGAAGAACTGAGAGCATCATACCACAGTGATATATGTGCACTCATGTTTATAGAAGCACAATTTGTAATAGCCAAATCTTGGAAACAACCTAAATGCCAATAAACTGAGAAATGGATAAAAATGATGTAGTATTTTTATATAGTGGAGTACTACTCAGCTATAAAGAAGGATCACACTGAGGCTTTTATAGATAAATAGATGTGACTTGAGACCATACTCATATGTGAAATAAATCAAACTCACATGTGTAAATACTGTATTGTCTCCCTACTGTAAGAAACTGAAAGAATAAATAAGATACAAAATCTTCAGTAAATATTGTTAAAGGGTAACAGACTGCCCAAAGGGGAAAAAATAACTCAGATAGGGAAAAGGAGAAAAGGAGGAAGAGAAAAGAAAAAAGATATAAATTTGTACATATACACTTAAGATAGCTAAGATGATTGTATTAGATCTTGGAACAAAAGAGTTAATATTCATAGGATTAGATCAATTTTGCATGCTTATATATGATAATCTGAGTGACTCTTTTGAAGATAATTACGTAAAATAACAACCTTAGTTATGTTCCTACCGCCTTGTTTTGCAAGCCTGTATTGTTATTGTTTCGGGATCTTTGTTATTGTTATTTGTCTCTTTTGTTTCTTGTTTTTCTTATAATTTGTTGTGTCTTGTCTTGTTTTTCCCTCTAATATAGAAAGGATAGATGTACATGTGTAGGCTTATACATGCCTAGAACTTCTCCTAAAGAGTTTACAAGAATTGATTTTATTATGTGTGATGGTATGAACAACTACTTTGAAGAAACTGAGACATTATGGTAACCATTGCTGATTTCCTATCATCTTTTTGTGAAGTCCAATGTTTTTATTCTTTGTTTTGATTGATATTCATCTGTTCTGTATTATTTGATTTCAATATGTGTGAAAGTGTGGACAGCTATTTTGAAGAGAACAAGAGACATTATGCTAGCCATTGTTGATTTTCCTATTGTCCGGTTTTGAAGGCCTGTAATGCTTTCATTCTTTTGTTTTGTTTGGTTTTATACTATTTTGTTTTGTTTTAATTCATTGTGTATGAAGATATGGACAACTATTTCAAAGAAAACAAGAGACATTATGGTAGCCACTGTTGATTTCCTGGTGTTTTGTTTTGAAATCCTGTGTTGCTTGCATTTTTGTTCTGACCTGCTTTGTTCTGTTCTGTTCTGTTTTGCTTTTTTCCCTTTAAGATAAAAAAAAATTATGTTACTCAATAAAGTAATGCATTTTCATTTTCTTTAAATTCAGTTATGAAATGACTGATTCTGACTTGTTTCTTAGAGGGCAGCTTTCTAAAAGAATAGTTTCATATGTGTTGTACACTCTTGTGCTGCAAAAGTGAACCTTGCTGGAAATATGACAACTCCCTGCCCTTATCCCAGGACAATTGCTTCCAATGATAGATGCCACCCTAGAGTAGAAATAAGAGACTGACAACAAGATCTTGGATGCTGTCTTGACGGTGATCATTTGGTTCTAAAGAAGAGGAAATTGCACAGTAGCTCAAATAGACAAGGAACAATTGGAAGAATACAGTAGAGTTTCACAGAACCCATATGCAGAAAATGTTTCCTAATAGCAAAGATTGCCACATAAATAGTTACTTTTCCTTAAGAGACAAATGATCTCTTTTCTCATTTGCTCTGACTTCCTCATTTTCCTTCCTCATCACCACATATTAGCTTTCTTGTGTTTACCTGTCATAACTGAATACAGTTATGGGTCCTGCAAGAGTTACCAGGGTATACTATCACCATAAGGTCAATTCTTAGAGAACAAGACTAATAATAACTGTGGCCTACCCAGCCCATAATCTGGAACTGTTCCTGGTTATACAGTGTCTCAATTGCACCATGTCACATGATTTGAAATACAGTGTACAAAAGGTACGTATAGTCATATCTTTTATTTTGCCAAATTTTATCAAATCTGAGATTTCATCTTTAGATGGATATGGGTATTAGTTTTCTCTGGCTGCATAACAAATTACTCAAAAATGTAATTGTTAAAACTAAATTTTTTTTTTACTTCAGTTTACCTCTGGGATCCTACTTCACAATCTATCATGACATTGCAATCATAATGTCAGTCAGAGTAGTAGACTAAAAACTTGTGTTACACTTTAGATCAAGAATGATCCCCCCAAACTTATGTACTCATAGGAGAAGCTTCTGGAAGGTGATTGGATCATGGAGGTGCTATAGCTGACTTGCTTTTAGAAAGTATGGGTCTTATTGGAAGCATGTTACTAAAGGCATGACCTGGATGGGTATCTATCCTTCTCTACTCCTCCTCTCTCTACTTTCTGGTTGCAATGACATGAGTAGATTTCCTGCACCAGACCTTTCCACCAATCCTTTCCTGCCTTGGAGCCAGTTGACTATGGACTGAATAACCATGAACCAAAATAAACATCTCCTTTTTAAAGCTGTAATGTAAGTATTGTGTCTCAGCAATAAGAAAGTGGCTGCAACAATTTGATAAACTGAAAGTTCTGCCTATGAGGTATGTCATTCAGGTGGCCTTTGACAGGAGTCCTCAGTTGCTTTCTGGCTGTTGAAAGGTAAACAAAAGTCTCTGCCATATGGACCTCTTTAAAGGCTATCTACTTTTGTGGCTCAAGGATAGAATGAGGAGTTAAGAAGAAAACCATGAAGCCCAATATGATCTAGTCTCAAATATCACGCATCATCTCTTCTACCATATTTTATTCATGAGAAACAAGACATTGTGCCTGGCTTACAATGAAGATAAATAGAATCAGATTTGACTTTTTGAATGGAGTAGTCTTGGAAAAATTTTGCCATATTTTAAAACCACCACATCAGAAGATCCATTTGTACTCTCTTACTCAAACTCTCTTTGTATCACAAACTCCAAAAGGACTTAAAACAGAAGGTCCAGGAAAGATCTAGTCCCAAAGTTGTAAGAATTCTGGCCACACAAGCTATGGCTATTTGTGTTCCCCAAGGCTTTGAAGGAGCACAGTTAAGTATTAGCCTTGGAACCGATGAACCACACAGCAACAGCTCCTCTCATTTTCCCAGATCTCCATGTGACCACGACTCTGCTCCTTCAACTTTGATTACCATATTTAATTACTGTACTCAATTTCATGAGATTTTGCTTCCTCTTAGTTCCGCATACACTTTTAGCTCCAAGAACCCCTGTGTCCTATGCTCAGCTTCCTGGGGTGTCCTCTGCTCCCCCATGGAAACCTCAACTATTGTTTGTCATTGCAGCTCTTGATATTTCTACACGGAAGTGAGATAGTCACAATCTCTGAAGTGAAAAGTAATCATTATACTCCCTACATGGAAGATTTTGCCTCATTATATGTGCTGATTTCTGGAGAAAGAGAGGGAGAGTGAAAGAGAAGAAGAAGGAGAAGGAGGATAAGGGGAAGGGAAAGAGAAAGAGGGGCAAAGAAGAGGAAGGGGAGAGAGGAGAAGAGGGGAAGGAAGAGGGGGGAAGGAAGAGGAGGGAGAGAAGGAAGAGGTGGGGAGGGGAGAGGAGTGGAAGACAGGGGAGCAGAGAAGAGATGGAAGAAAAGGAGAGTAAAAATGTCCCATGAGAGCTTGGGGCAGTGGTGGTCATAGATAAGAAAACATCCTGCCTGACTACGATCACAACGTATAAGCTCCCTACATATTTGTAACTAAAATCTATAGGGAGTGGCACACAGCAATATGACTCAGGACCAGCAATAAAGAAATAAATAAAATCAGTTTCAAGGAAAACTTCTCCTGAGCTAGGTAACTTTTTGTTCTTGGATAAGAGTAATAAATCTTCTTTTGTTTAAATGGCAGGTGGCTGGGATTGTTAACTTGTGTCTTTGCAAAATCCCACATAGTCTAGAGTGAAAGAAAAGAATCAAACACAGAGATTATTGCCTAAATCTTTTTCAGGCAGACAGGAGTTAGATTTAAATTTCTTCATTTTCAGTTATACTCTGCGAGTCATGAACTGGTGCAAGTCTTTCTTGTTGAAGCGATTCGGCTTTTGTACTCATGTTGAAATTTACTGGTCAGCCTCAGTTTACCTGACTTGAGAATCATTTCCCAAAGTGACCATGAGAGAAAAGAACTTAACTCATATAATTAATTTGGGTCTGGGAATAAATTTAGGAATCATCTACTTCAGTTATTTTATTTCATGAAACATAATTACTAATGATAAAAATGTTGCTATTGGCCATGAACGTGAACTCATGACTCCACAAAACCACTCTTTACATTCTGTTTCACACATTAGCCAATTAACTGTCCTGGTTTGTCTGGAACAGAAGGTTTTCCCAAGACATGGGACTTTCAGGGCTAAAATCAAGAAAATCAGAAGCAAAATGATCATCACCCTATTAACAAGTTGTATTACTTATCAGTTGCTATATGGCAAATTATCCCCAAAACTTAATGACTCGAAACAATGAATATATATATTTATTTTTCGGTTTCTGATTGCTGGAATTCAGGAACAAATGACTGACTCAACCTCAGGGTTCCTTGTGATGTTGCCATCAGTCAAGTGCTGGTTAAAGCTACTGCCAGCTGAAGGACTGACTGGCAATGAAAGATTCATTGCAAAGATGGATCTATAGCACAATTGTTGGCTAAAGGCCTCAGTTCTTCACTATATGGACCTCTTTTCATGACATGGCACCAGCTTTGCTCCAGAATAAATGATCCAAAATAGAAGTTGACTCAGCAATGTTTTTCCTTGTCTAGTAGTCACTTGTTCCCTCTTCTACTGATCACACTGATACCATACCCCGGTGCAATGGACAAAAAGACAGCAAAGAAGTGACCCAACAAATGAACCTAAAGTCCAAGAACAGTAGCAAAGATGTTTAAATTGGAGGAATGTGGCATCAGGTGAGAGACTGGTTCTGTGTACGAGAAATGAATCAAATAAGTAAACATATTTAGAGTAATGAGAGCTAAGATGTTCAGTATTTTGAAAGGGAATTGTAAACATAGGAACTAACAAAATGAGGCTAAATCCTATGGTCTTGGGTTTAAATTGTAGATATAATTAAGTTGTAGACATAATTATAAACTCATGACTCAAAAGTCGTGAATATATATGTATATATATATATATGAAGAGAGAAAGAGCATTAAGTATAAATAATTAGTGTAAAGACAATAAATACTATTCCCCACTAAAAAGAAACAAGGCTCTATGAAGAAAAAGCTGATTTTAGGATCATAACCAAAAAAGTACAAGATGCACTTGGAATACTCTCACATGTTTTTAAATTGCTGACAATTTTAAAACTCTCAAAGCATAAAGCCGTCATGTCCAGAGGACATGAAAATCAGATGAAAGAGGCTTCCACTGGCTAAATATGAGATGAGTTTATATTAAAATAAATAGTATTAGTAATGCATTTCAGCCTACTAGTTTTTAAGAAAGCAGGAAATCATATGCATGGATAGATGTACCTATACAGAAAAATTATTAAGAAGCAAGTTATTGCATTATCTCAACTCTCTCTCAAAAATTTGTATTAACTACAAAGAGAATCTATGATGTAAATGTGCCCTTTGTGAGATTAGCAGCCTTATTACAAGAACTGGAGGAATCTCTTTTGTCCCTTTTACTACGTGAGGATGCAAGGGAGTCTCTATCTGTGAAGAATGGACCCTGGCTTTCTGCGGTCAGCCAGCGCAAGCAGAGAGAACCAGCCAGATTCACCTCCACCTGCCGGCTGCCGCCATCAGAAAGCTTACTTCCTGTGGGCAGTCAGCAGGAGCAGAGACACACAGCCAGGTAAGCCCCATGTACCTGCAGGGCACCATTGGAGGCCCTTGCTTCCTTCAGGCAGTCATCACCCACCCGGAAAATCAGGCAGACACACCCTTGTGTGCCTGCCGCCATCACGGGAGTCCTGGTGTAGACACACAGGCTGAGAGAAGCACTCCCCCACCACCGCACACCCCTGGCCATTGGGGAAGCCCCAGTGCAGTTGCGCAGGTCTGGAGAGGCCCACCCCATAACCTGCTACATCCCTGGGAACCTGGGGTCAGAGAAACCTAGGTGCCTGTCCCATTCCCCTACACAGGTGAGGGGCAGTCAACGTGGGAAGTGCCTGGAACCCCACAACTGGCTTGTAGGGAGAAACACAAGAGAATGTCAACATGAAGGAGCAAAAGGCAATCTCAGACCTCCAGCCCACACAGAACAAATCTGGTACACACAGTCATGAAAGAAAATGAAAGTCAGACACCTGAAATCTCTGAGAGGATAGCAACTGAAGTAAAGAAACAACTTCATGAGATTGTAAAAGTAATCAAATCAGAAATAATGTCTCAGGTAAAAAAGAAATCACAAACATAATGAAAGAATTGTTCAGCATATCTAAAGAAGACATAGATAAAAAAGAGAAGCATAGGAAAATGAAGGAAACCTTGAATGAACAATATAAGAAGGAATCACAATGCATGAAACAGATTCAAAGAGATATCCAGGAAATTAAAAAGTTGAAAGAAAGCTGGCAAAACTTGAAAGAGAATGAAGATAAATTTTCAGATCTTCAAGACACGATTGCAGCTGGCAATTGTGAAAGGAAAGATCTCTTAAAAACAACAAGAAACCAAAAGGTAACAAGGCAATGACTGCAAAGAGAAATAATTTAAGAGTGATAGGTGTCAGTGAAGAAGCAGGGGTCAACACAAATGAAATAAAAATGCTATTTTCAGAAGTAATTGCAGAAAACTTCCCAAACACAGGAAAAGGACCTGGCACACAGATAAGTGAGGTATACAGAACTCTAGACAGCCATGAACGAAATAAATCTACACCCAGACATATAATAAGCAAGATCCCAGAAATTCAGCACAAAACCAGAATATTAAAAGTTGTTACAGAAAAGAAACACATCACCTATAAAGGAAAACCAATCAGAATCATGGCAGACTTGTCAACACAAATCATTAAATCAAGAAGAATTTGGAGTGAAGTGTTTTATATTCTGAAAGAAAACAACTTTCAATCCTGATTGATGTACTCTACAAAACTATCTTTCAAACTTGATGGACAAACGAGACACTTCCATGATAAAGAACAACTGAAGGAATTCATGACCACCAAACCAACCCTACAGAGAGTGCTGAAGGATATTTTAGAAAGAAAGAAAGAGGACCATGGTTCCAGGAACAGCAGCAGAGGAAGATCACCAAACAGGACAGGCAACTGAATGAAGGGGAAAAGTGGAGGGCCAACAGTAGGAGGATAGCATGGCAGAGACAAACCAATGTATGTTGCTTGTAACCATTAATGTAGATGTCCTCAATTCAGCAACAACAAAAAAAAAAAAAAAACACAGGGAGAGTGGACAAGAAACCAGATCCATCAATATACTGTACACAAGAAGCACATTTACCTTGAAAGGAAATTCATAGACTGAAAATCAAAGGAGAGAAAACAATTGTTCCATGCAACAGGAGACCAGAAAAAAGCAAGGGTAACTAGCCCATCAATCACAGAATGGATAAGAAAGAAATGGTATTTTCATACAATGGAAAATTATCCAGCTGTGAAGTAGGATAATCTCAAGGCTCTGCTAGGTAAATGGATGCAACTGGAGATCATGTTCATGGACAAAATGATTTGAACTCGTACAGGTGAACAATAGCATAAAAAACAGGAGTTAGTGGGATCCAAAAAGCACAATAGATATTATAAAAGTGATAGGAGAGGAAACACCTAGAAGGGGAAGGTGGTAACCATTGTTAATGTCTTATTGTTTTGTCTTGAACTCTTGTATTGTTTTCACAATTTTGTTAGGTTTGGTTTTGTTCTGTCTTTTTTTGTTAGATTTTACTATGTCTGATGGTACAGGCAGCTATTTTGAACATAACGGGATTTATTATGGTAATCATGGTTGGTTTCCTATTATCTTGTTTTGAAGTCCTATAATGTTTTTATTCTTTTGTTTAATTAGCTTTATTCTGTCTTGTTTTGTTTGATTTTGTTATGTGTGATGACGTAAATAGCTATTTTGAAGAAAATGAGACATTATGGTAGCCATTGTTGATTTTCTATCATCTTGTTTTGCAGTCCTATAATGCTTTTATTCTTTTGTTTTGATTGGTTTTATTCTGTTGTGTTTTATTTGATTTTATTATCTGTGATAGTATGGACAACTGTTTTGAAGAAAACGAGACATTATAGTAACCCTTGTTCATTTCCTGTTATCTGATTTTGAAGTCCTGTAATGCTTTCATTCTTTTGTTTTGATTGGTTTTAGTCTGTTTTTTATTATTTGATTTCATTATGTGTGAAGGCATGGGAAGCTATTTTGAAGAAAACAAGAGACATTATGGTAGCCATTGTCGATTTCCTATTGTCTTGTTTTGAAGTACCATAATTCTTTCACTCTTTTGTTTTGATTGGTTTTGTACTGTTTTGTTTTGTTTGATTTTATTGTGTGTGAATGTATGGACAGCTATTTTGGAGAAAACAAGAGTCATTATGGTAGCCACTGTTGATTTCCTGTGGTCTTGTTTTGAAGTCCTGTGTTGCCCGCATTGTTTTGTTCTGATTTGTTTTATTCTGTTTTGCTTTGTTTTACTTTGCTTTGTTTTATTCTCTTTAAAATTAAAAAAAGAGAACAGGCCCACTCCAGGCACTGGATTTGCTGGAACCTTGATGTTGGGCTTTCCAGTCCTTAAAACTATAAACAATAAATTTTTTTTGTTTATAAGTTGTATTATCCAGGGCTAGGGTTGCAGCTCAGTGGCATGGTGCCTGCCTGGCAAGCCTGAGGTTGTAAGCTCAATTCCCAGTACAAAAAAATGAAAATTTATATTATCTAGTCCAAGGTATCTCATTAGGAAATGACTAGTATCAGGAGAAGAGAGTGGCTTTGTAGTAAGGTGGTGGATACCACCTTACTAAAGTAGTGAATACTAATACCAATAATAATGAATAATAAGACAAATCAAAATCCATGTGATATGATGCCAAGATAAGAACTCTTATCATTTCTGTAATGTTCCAATTTTATCTAATCTTAACTGAATCATGGGAAATATCTGATAAACCTAGGAATATTTTACCAAAAAACTAAAAGCAAAAATCAAAGCATGGCCTGTTAAGAGTGTCAAGGTCATAGAAACTAACGAAAGATGGAAGAGCTGTCCCAAGATGAAAGAGATTGAGGAAACACAGTAACTGAATGCAACCACTGATTCTGGGCTGATCATTTTCATATAAAAGATGCAGTGTAACTGGCAAAACTGTAGTAGAATTCAAGGATTAGAGAATAATCTAAGTTAACTTTTCAACTCTCTATATTGTGCTATGCTGAGAGGTGCCTTTGTTCTTGGGAAAACAGAATAAAGTATATGGAGGTAACAAGACATCTTATCATACAATTAGTCTCAAATGGCTCAGAAAATAAAAGGTCTTTGTATTTTCCTTGAAACATCATAAATTAAGATTCTTTTCAAATAAAATGATTTTTAAAAGTGAAAATTCTTTAGTTACTCTTTTTATTTCAGTTCTATTTCATCTGATTTCTTTACTATCATGCTGAAAATCATGTCAATTTCTGGTATTCTTAGGCAATGGGAAAGTACACTTATTTAGTCATCGACTGAATAAACATGTACTGATCAGCCATTATGTCCCAAGAAACTTGCTGAACACTGAAGACCTAACTGTAAGTAAGATGAAGCACCTGCCTCCAAGACTACTGGGAAGACAGACTAATAAACAGATTATGTATAACATGACAAGCACTTATCTTGGAAAATGCCAAGTGTTATAAGACAAGGAAGAAGACTCATTATAGGATGTTTTCAAGTACAACTTTCTAAAGAAAGTGGTATCAAAGCTGAGATCTGAAGGAAAACTAACAATTACCCAGAAGGAAATTTCACAGGTGTTTTCATGCAGAGAAATAGTATACAGAAGAAAACTGGAGAGGGAAAAAGAAACATGGCCTACTATAGATACTGCAAACTGCTGAGAATAACTGAAGCAAAAAGCAAGCCAAGGGAATGTCAAGAGATGAGCTTGAGAGAAGGGATCTCCAGGGATGAACTTTTGGAGATGCTGAGTGCCACCAACACTTGTTACTTGTGTGTCTTCTAGGCCATTACCACAGACCCTTGGACAATTTTGGGTGCACAGAACTTGCTGTACCCAAAACTTTCCAAGAAAATGGCTCTAAAGAAAGCTTGGTTTAGCATCCCCAGGACTTTTTGGCATTATCAAAGAGAAGCACATCATTTGCAACAACTTCCTTGACAATGTTAACTTTCTTAGCCAAGTTTAGGCAGGTCTTTTTTTGAAAAGAGTTTCTGGCATATTTGCTTGCATATAATCTTTCATCCCTGGATAGAAAGATATTTACAAATGATGTCAGGCAAAATAGCATTGGATATACTTACTCTTCCTAAAATACTTGCTGTATTCTAAACAGCCCATCACAGTACATTTCTCCTTGGCAACCCTGTGATTCCCTGAATACACACATACAATTTCCCTGGTGATTGCCATTGCACTGTGGCCTGTTTTCACTTTGGGTGGCAGGCTCGAGCTCAGTTCTTTGCTGTTCATCCAATTCCAGAACTCCTGGGCAAAGAACTCCTCCAGATTAACCATGAGCTTTATTTTTAGTGTAAAGGATGTTTGCTTGACAGAACAATTACTTCATGTAATTAGAGTCATTAGAAATGGGAAAGAGACAGTACTTGGTGAACTGATCTCTCCATCTGGTTAGAGTAAGATTATTCCCTGTGACAGACTGTCTATACTCAACTGTACAAACTGAATGAAGTGAAACCCAGACCATCTGTGCATGGGGCCTCTTTTGAGAGGTTAATTCAGACCTCTGAATAAGAACTTGTATCAAATAGTGAAATTCGTAGTACCTGATGTCCTCATTGTGTCCATCTAGCTGTTTACTGGATCCCTGGCCAGATGACACACAAAATGTCTTGAATTTCTTCCAGTTCAGTCTAAAGCAGGTCATTCATTTGTTTTTGGCTTTTCTCTTCACTGTCTAAGCTACATGGTACATGTTCCAGTCTTTGAAACTCTGTTACTTATATTGTCAGTACAAAAGGAGTTAAAGGTAATAACAACAACAACAACAACAACAACCATTGCTTATTATTTACTACATTCCAGGATTTCCCCCAGATTATTTACATTATTTATGATCTTCCTAAGTCTGAATGGTAGTTACTACCCTCATTTTATAGTCAGGAAATAGAAACTCAGAGAATTTAAGGTGCTATTTTAAGATAAAACAGAATATAATGAAGTCTGTTAAAGTTGTGCATAGTAGCAAAGACATTCAAAGAAGAAAGACATCTATTATAAAGGCCAGACAAGACATAAGCATTTGAGCTGTCTTGCACGTTGTCTGTTCACAGATAGAGGAGAAAATTCTGGTAGAGGTATAAGTGGAAGGTGGGGGACAGGATTCCCATTCAAGAAGCAGCAAGATACTGGTGAAACTGAGCCTTAGAAGATTCCTGGTTCACCCTATCCTGGTTCAGCTATTGCCACTACACTTTTCTATTTTTTTCATGAGTGTACTCCACTAATATGCACTAGGTCTAGTTATTGAGACATAGCTGTGATAAGCTTGTAAAACATGAATGACTTGAGGATAAAACATTTATGCAGGTAGATGAAAAACAAAACTAACAAGAAGTAAAGTGACCAGGGTCACACCACTCTTTCCTTGTTCCCTCATCTTTCTCTAGAGTCCCTAAAATGTAGCTGGACTCGAAAAACCTTTTTACAATCATGTAAGAGATCATCTATGAATTCATAATAACTGCTCCCAAAAGAGCCCTTGCTCACACACAACAATGCTATCAGTCATCTCTGATTTCCTGACACACTTCCCTCTACTACCAACCTGGGCCATTTCCATGAGTGTGACATCTGAGTCCCATGGAGATAAACACCATTAGCTGAACTACTTTAACTTTTTGCTTCTCCACCTCAAAACACTTCTTCAATCTCACCCTCCTTTCCATAGAAAATCTCTTTTAGAGCCAGACATGGTAGTGCATGGCTGTAATCTCGGAACTTGGAGGCTGAGGCAGAAGGATGTCATGGCCAGCCTGTGATACACAGTGAGTTCAAGGCCAACCTGAACTACATAGTGAGACCCTATCTCAAACAACTACAACAAAAATCTCTTTTATTCTTTTCACATTATCTTTCTTCCCTCCTGTCTCAGATAAAGGGGATCATATCTTGTCAAGTTTCTCAACCACCATTTTTATTATTACTGTACTCCCATTCTTTCCCTTCTTTCTTCTTATTTTCTTAATTGCTCTTACTCCTCCTTACTCCCCAATCTTTCCCTCCATACTTTCTCTCAATCTATAAACATGTTTCCAATTATAGTTTTAAAAATTCATCATAATTTTTATTTTACATAAATTTAAAAATATATATTTGAAGTCACATAGTAAATTTATAAATTCCCATTACCCTCTTACTCTTCTCAACACCCATCATGTTTCACCTTTCTCTCTCTGTCAAAAGTCTAAAAATAAAACTAGTCTAAATTTAATGTTTACAATTGCTGACTCCTACTCACACCTTTAATTCCTTATAATTTGGCTTATGTGCCCCTGCACTTCACTGAGGTCACTCCTGAAATTCCACAGTGGCCACCAAATTCAGAGGACTTACCGTTTTCCTTGACTGCTCCTAAAAATCCAAATCAGGCAAGGTCCTCTGGTCAGTCATTTGGATTCTATGTTGTAATACATTTTGCTTTTTCTCTCTCTGTTTCCTACGCCAAAAATCTGGTAATTCTTATAGTCCTTATTCTTTGAATCACCAACATCTATTTATTCTGTGGTCGTTGTAACTCTTGAAATCTTTCATTCATAAGGGCACTATAGTTATTCATTCTCTTCAATACTCTCCTAGATTATTGCTGTAGCCTCCTAATTGCACTGCTGCTTCTTGTCTTGGTCTCTCATAATTCGTTACATTAAAGGTTGCTGTAATGATCATTGGATTATGTAAACTATTCTCTACTCTTCCCCCATTAAATCCTTTATAAATACCCTATAGCCTTTGGGAACTCTTGAGCATGGCACATCAGGAACTTTACAACACGTCTGTGACACCTAGTTTGGCCCAGTCTCATTCATATTCTCCCTTGCCCACTTTTTATACAATTCTGAAAAGGCCATACTCTCTTAGATCCCTGACCCTTTACACACTATTTCCTCTACTTGAACTCTTCCCCACAATCTTTCAGTCAAATGTTTCACATCTTTCCCTAAGAGTCACTTCAGGCATTGTATCAAATTTGACTCCCATCCTTTAATCCTGGAGTCTGGAAGTCAACATGTCAATCCCACATATACTCATGGATCTCCCTAGATACCTCTATCCCAATCATCACCATTCGAATTTTGACCATTGTAGCAGTCAACAACATGATTAATTGGTAACAATTACACAAAGTAAATTTTAAGAGATTTAATGAATGACAGTTTTGAAATCAAGTCTATAATTACCACTACATGTAAAATTAAAAGATTCATCTATTAAAGCCAAGCTCTTTCAGGTAGGAAAGGAGGAGCAAGATTACTCAGTCTCATATTTATGATTATCTTCTTAAGGGAATCAAAGAAGCCTAGTGGATTTGATCTAAAAATCTAGACTACTGTGAAGTGAGTATATACCTCCAATAATACTGTATCACTCTGTGTGAATGATTTCAATGTATTTTTTTTATTATCACACTTTATGCAAATTTACAAAGTACTGAGGTCCTTGTGATAGTTTCTTCCTACAAAATAGACATCTGGAAGCCCTCTCTAGGAATCGGTGCCATTTGCAAGCTGTGGCCAGAGGACAACCAGACACCAGTCTTTTCCTGTAAGTCAGCACCATTAGCGGACTGTGGGGAAAGAGAGCAAGAGTCACCAAGAAGTAAGCTCTCCCTGCGAATCTGTGTCATTCACGGGCTGCTAGAAGGAGAGCCAGATGCCAGCCCCTTTTGGCGGGTGGGCTGGGAAACAAGAGCCAACCTTCCACCACACCCCCACCCCGTAAGAATCCAGCTGATCCAGAGAGACACAGGCTGCAATGATAACTATTGACGTAAAATATAGTTTGATGTTTGTAGCATTTAGTGTTTCACTAACTTTGCATGCCTGGAGCTGGTGGTCTGATCATCTATTCAGAGGATAGCAGTGCACAGTGTAGCATCTATGGAAGATCTCCTTCTGAGGGTGGTGGCCATCGTTGATTCCCTATTGTCTTGTTTTGAGGTCCACATTATTTTCATTGTATAGTTGGGCTGGGTTTTGTTCTGTTTTGTTTTGTTTGATTTTATTATATCCAATGGCCTGGGCAGCTATTCCAAGATAACAAAATATAGTATGGTAGCCATTTTGGATTTGTTATCATCTTGTTTTGAAGTCCTTTATTGCATTCATTGTTTTGCTTTTGTTGGTTCTATTCTGTTCTATTTTGTTTGATTTTTACTATGTCTGAAGATATGGACAGCTGTTTTGAAGACAACAAAAGGCATTATGGTAACCATTGTTGATTTCCTATTGTTCTGAAGTCCTGTGTCATTTACACTGGTTTGTTTTGATTGGTTTTGTTCTGCTTTATTTTGTTTGGTTTTACTCTTGCTAAAATAAAAATTAAAAGAATAGATATCTGATTCATAGGCTCTTCTGAATAAAAGAGATATCATGTATATGGATATGGTGACTACCTGCTAAACAAACTTACGTTGGAATTTTTATTCCAGTACACAAGAATTTAGGGGCACTACCTGAAAGTGATCTGTCTTTTCATTGCAACAAATTTAATGATTTTTATATGTCTGTGCTTTTGCTAGCATAACAATGGGTGTACAGAAGGGGACAGAAAATGCTTAGTGTTTGCTTAATTTCAAGTAGAACTTGAACAAAAAAAATGCATTTTCTCAGCATATTATGTACTAGAGGCAATGAACATTCAAACCTGGATCTTCATGAGGATGTAAATACAAACAGAAACATCAGAGGAATAGATTTCAGGAATAAGTTTTGACTGCAGAAATGTTATATTTGCAATGTCAGTAAGATGTGCAGGTGAAGATACTGTGGAAATCAGTGTGGTGATTTCTCAAAAAACTAGGATTAGAGGACCCATTCCACCCAACTATTCCCCTTCTGAGTATCTTTCCAGAAGAATTACAAACATCATACCACAGTGATACATGTTCACCCATGTTATAGCAGCACAATTTATAATAACTAAATCTTGGAAACAACCCAAATGCCCATCAACCAAGGAATGGATAAAAAAGATGTGACATTCTTAAACCATAGTATAAAGAAGGATAAACCTGAGTCTTTTATAGGAAAATGGATGCAACTTGAGACCATACTCATAAGTGAAATAAATCAGACTCACATGTGTAAACATCATTTTGTCTCCCTGGTGTGAGAAACTGAAAAAGTAAATAAGGTCTAAGATGTATAATAGATATTTATGAAATTAGAACAAATTGTTCAAAAGGAAAAAGGAACTAGGATAGGTAAAAGGGGAAAGGACAACAGGGAAAAGGGAAAAAATGCAAGTCAATTATATTTTTAGTGCATCTTAGTTCATTAAAAAGGAAGGTTTGTGCTAATATTGATTGGAGAAATTTTTATGCTCATATCTTGTGCCCTGAGCAACTACTTTAAGGATAACAATATGTAATGTATTAAATATTTTTATCCTCCTATTATTCTATAAAATTTCATTTTACCTTTTTTTCCATAAAATAAAAAAATTTAAAAAGATGTGCAGGTAAAGGTATCAGAGACATGTATTTAGGTAGTATTTGTTATGAGATGATATGTAAAAAGTCCTAGACATGGGTGAGTCTGATGAAGACAAAAATATAGAGGATCCCAAATTTTTCAGTATTGAGCATATGTATATGTATGTGTTCCATGGAAATTTTTGTCATTTAGCATTATTCAAAAGCATATTCCTAAAACAAGTACTATCAAGGGGAATAATAACAGCATAATGGTTTGTGCTTGATGAAAATTTGCCATCTATTAAAGATATTCAACTTTAACTCATAGGTTGAAATTGAAGATCTAAATTTTGAATTTTGACCTTTTCCCAGTGTATCAGCATGTGGCACAATGCTCTCCAGGGATGCAGGACAGCAACAGTGAGCCTCAGCTTCCAGTCAACCACAGGGTCATGAGGATAAGTCCAGATGAGGGACATCACCAAATGAGGGACACTCTACAGTATACACAATGCTATACTATCTTAGCCACTTTCCTTATTGCTGAACAAATTCTCCACACACACAATATACAAGAAAGGTTTATTTTGGTGTATGGTTTAGAAGTTTCAGTCCTTGCACAGTCAACAGACTCCAGGCAGAAGTAAGATGGCAGAAGGGGCTGGCTGTTCACTTCATGATGATCAGGAAGCACAGAGAGTCATGAGAGGAGCCAAGAACAAAAAATACAGCATTCCAGGCCATATCCCTGCTGATCCATTCTTTTCAAACAGACCCACTCCTAACAGCAAGTCAGCTATAAGCCCCATAATCCAATCACCTTCCAAAAGCCCCAACTATAAGTACATGAGGCTCTTGAGGGACATCTAGACATAAGCCGTAACATAAGCTATGATATTCGGTAAGTTTATGAGGCTATAACTCCCTTCTAAACCAAGGGCAACTGCATGTATGTTTTTTTTTTCCTATAGAAACACACACAGGTGGAATAATGCCTTTTCCACATTAACACTCATGCACATAAATTTCTTTTTCTTTCTCACAGTTTCACAGATAGGAGACTTATTTCTCAGCATATGATTTTTTTCTCTCCTTTTTAAGATTTTTTTTTCATGCAAATTAAGTTTGACTTCTCTTTGGCATATCTAAACTGCCAGCACCATTGATATTGTGGTTTATGGCCAATATAAAGTCAAATAAGTGCTACCTGAAAACAAGCACTGTGATACTGAAACA
>RJWM01019410.1:0-39123 GCA_004363535.1 Dasyprocta punctata
GGAAAGCACCCCCGTCTGCCTTGTGATTGGACATTAGGACAGTATATAGGATAGTTCCCACCCAGGGAGGAAGGAGAAGCACGGAAGGAGCCGTCTCGGACGGACGCATGTGAGGCTTCTCGGGGCGTATCTCACCGGGGACGATTAAAAGCTTGCCTACCACTGCCACTGAGTCGTGTGTTTTCCTGCCGGCCGGGACGAGCGCGCGACACTCTTATATCCACTTCCAGATCCCCTCCCTTTCAAAGGTGCCTGCTGCTTCGCTTTCAATTCTTATAGATTTTTAAAAATCATTTTTCTTGAATTTCTTTTGCACAATCTCTATTACATACACTCCTATTTTGCATGCATTGGAAGTTCTGCCCTTTTTCTTACTGAGTAATGTCTCATGATATGAATATACTAGGATTATTTGTTCATTTGTGTGTGGATGAACAGTGGGCTGTTTCTGGTTTTTAACTATTATGAGTAAAGCTGCAGTTAACATCTTTGTTAGGACTTTTTTATGGACATATGTTTTTAAAATTTTAATTGACATAGTCATACATATGCATGGAGTAAAATGTGATTATTTTGACAGGCATGTATAGTAGACAGTGGTCAAATCAGGGTGATTAGAATATCTGTCATCTTAAGTATTTATTGCTTCTTTTTGGTGGAAATACTCAAAATTATGTCTTCTAGCTATTTTGAAATATACACTATATTATATTTTACTATAGTGATCCTACTGTGCATAGAACATTAGAACTTAATCTGCTATGTAACTATGTCTTCCTATGTAGGAAACCAAATCTTCTCTACCCTCCATCTTGCCACCTTCCCATTCTTTGGGAACCACTAGTTTACTCTGGGCTATGAGATTAACAATTTTAGCTTCCAGATATGAGAGAGAATATGCAGTATTTCTCCTTATTCCTTCCTTCCTTCCTTCCTTCCTTCTCTCGCCCTCTCTCCTTTCCTTCTCTCTCTCTCTCTCTCTTTCTTTCTTTCTGTCTGTCTGTCTGTCTTTCTGTCTTTCCTTCTGGTCTTTCAAGACAAGGACTTGCTATGTAGTTCAAGCGGTTCTTGAACTCATTATGTAGCCCAGGCTTCCCTTGAACTCACAGCAATCTTGCCTCAGCCTCCTGATTGGTGGGATTACAGATGTGCAACACCATGCTTGGTTGTATTTATTTTTCTGTAACTGGCTTATTTCACTTACCACAAATGTGGACATGCATTTTGTTTTCTTTTTTTGTGCTGCTAAGAATAAGACACAATGCCTTCACACTGAGATATAACCACAGGCCTTGCTTCTTTTTTTATTTTTGAGATGAGGTCTTGCCAAGTTGCCCCGGTTGGACTTGGATTTGAAATTCTACAGTCTCATTCTCCCAAGCAGCAGGGATTACAGGTGTGCACCACCACACTCAGTGTGTTTTCATTCATTTTTGTGGTGCCTTGCATTTTAGGTGAATTAACATTTATCCTATAGACAGGAAGAGCAATTTCCCAGTTGAAGTCTAAATGGATCATGTGTCCCACCATGATTCCAGATAATGGGTGTTATCCCTTTTTTTTTTGTGGAACTCCTCTACCATTTCCTCTGTTGCTTTCTCCTCAAAGTTCTCTAGATCAGTTTTATTTCTGCATAAGTATTTATACACAGCCTGTTATGGCTTATATCTGGCTGTCCCCCAAAGTTTTCGTGCATAACCCATAGGTGGAGCTTTTCAATGGTGGCTATGTGAATATGGATTAAGGGTATGTATAACTAAATTAGTTCACTGATTGGTTTAGAATAGTTCTGGATATGGAAGACCCACCATGGGTGTGGATGGCACCAACCAATGGGCTTGTAGCTTGAATGGAATAATAAGGGAAAGGGAGATTTGATGCTGCTGATTCACTGCTTTCTGCCTGCTCTGCCGTGGATTGCTTCTCCTGTGCCATGCCCCTATGCCATGCCCCTATGCCATACTTCCCTGTCTTGGAGTTAGGGGACTATGGACTGAAATCTCTACAAATTGTCAACTAAAATAAACTTTTCCTCCTTTAACTTGTGGATATTGTGTATTTTGTCCCAATGAGAAAGTAACTAAGATATGGCCCTACGCTGAGTTTGTTAAATAGGCCACAAACGTGTTCGGCACTTTTGTCCAGCATTTTTGGAATTGCAAAATTCCTGCAGAAAACCAGTATCTGAAGTTAAGGTATTCAACATGGCACACTCAGGAATGGTGACCTCCCATGGAAACAACATTAGAGAGAATTGTTAGGTGGCAGACCAAAGGCTTTTATGCTGTGGTTCTTTAATGATGTTTTTCAGCTGAAGGATGTGATCGGGCAGCATAAAAATGAAATGTTTCTTGCCCTCCTAATAGCAGAGTGACTAACAGTATAACTGGAAGATGATAAACCTTCACTGATGGAGGATGATTAAAGGCACTGATGGATGCAGTGACTGTAGAATAATATACTCTGTCTCCTCAACATGGGGTGGATACAAACCCATTTTTCATGATGTGAGTTCAAGCATAGCATTCTGGAAAGCAGGATGCACGTGAATCAAAATCTGTGTGCAATGCTTCAGATACGCTGAAACAGGCTTCCTTCTTTCTCCTCTTTTGAACAACGTATTGACTTGCTTGGTTGTTTCATTTATGAATCTGCTAAAATATTTATTCACTTGTCTGTAGTATATAGCATTGATATTTTATTTATCTGTTTAAAGTGCATGAACAGAATGAATTACTTCCTCAGATTTAGATAAAAAATATAGACCCCACCTTTTTTTCTAGTCAGCCCCCATCTCCATACTCATGTTACCGAGTTCAGTGTCTTCCTGCTTCAGACCTCTGAACCCTTTGATTCCCCTGTGAACCCTAAGGTGCAGCTTTAACATTGGTTTAAAGATACATTGACTTCCAAAGGTAGAAGTATTGAAAAGAAAATCAGGAACTTAAAAACTAGTTCCCTTTGGGGGCACATCTTTTGTTCACTGATGAGGGTCCTGCCTAGGACCTCATTGCCCCCAGTTCAGTCATAATTTCTGGTGCTGAACTAGGCATTCTCTCATCAGCTACCTGCAGTGTCTGGTACTGAGATTTAGTCACAGGTTCAGTGTCTCCTTTGCAGCCTGGGTATCAGTATCCAAATACAATTTTGGCACACCCCGGAGATTCATTATGATCACCTGAAGATCAGCCACTCCTCATCCCTCTCTTCCCCAAATGGCACCGGGTTTCTTAACAATTTCCCAAATCCTTCACAAAGGCCAGGTCAAGGGTATCGAAACTTACTTGCTTACAAGGATTAAAGAGTGGTGGGGGTGTGCAAACTGGAAACCTTCCCACTTAGGAGGACAGGGGAGAGGTCAAAAGATCTGTGTGAGACCCTGGTGTCTAACTGGCCACTAGAACAGCCTCACATTTTCTTACTGAAACAACTCACCAGGCACTCTATTATGGAAGTAGCACCTGTTTGTTATAATAGATTTAAGAAATAATGAGACAGAATAAAATCATTCATTATTGTACCATATAGGGGTGCTGGGTTTCAGTCTTTGGCAATTATCATTCCAATTGCTTTAATGCCACACACACATGCACAGCGACATACACACATGTACGCACATGAGATTGAATTACTACCTTGTATTACAATCTATTTTTTTCACTTAGTAATACATTATTCATGAACTCATGCAAAGAGATCTATTGAGAAGCTGCTACATGCCAGGTGCTGTTTTAGGTTCTGGGATGCAGCACTGACAAAAACCCCTCCCTGCATGGAGTTTGATTTCTAAGTAGGGGCAGGTGGATAATAAATAAATAATTAAAGTATTTTATTTATCAAATAATAAGCATAAAGAAAGTAAGAGTGATACAAAGAGTGCATATCTGTACTTCTAGTTTTCCCATATGATCAACTGAGCCTTCCGTGTGATTTGCACTTCCTGGGTATCCTGCTCCAGGAAGAAAAGCAGATGGTAGGAGACAGGTAGTTGATGTCATTCATTTAACTTCCTCTTATTTTGGATTTGTGGAGGTATAATGCTGCTGAACTTCAGGGCTGGAAATGACAGCCATGCACTAGCATGGCCTGAGCAAAATTAAAAATGGGGTGATTTATGCCTGATAAATGTATAAGGCAGGGGCGAGGAGTCAGCAGGGAGAATTTGGAAGGCAAGAATAAAGGATGACATACCAAAAGAAACCCAGAAGGAGATTACCTCCATAGAACTAATATTTCTGTTGTTCTGAATAAAAAAGTAAAGCACACCTATTAAAAAATTTGGAAAATTTAAAAATGAGTGAATATGGAAGTGAAAGTTACCTAACTTCACATCTAGAGACTACCACACATTATTTTATTGCTTTCTACCCAGATAATTATGTGATCTTATTTGTATGCAGTTTTATGTTCTTTTCACTTAAAATTTTGTCAAGAATATTGATTTAAAATGGGAATATTTGAAAATATGGGTTTCAGTCATCATAGAATATTCCACTAGGTAAATGAGCCAGTGCAATAATGAATGCTATCATCTTTTATTGTCGGATGCTTTGGTTGTTTTAAATATTGTACTACTATAAATAATGCTGCTATGAAATCTTTCATGAGGCATCTTTTTCTGGATGTCTGGATATTTTATTAGAATGAGTTCCTAGGAGGGCGATGACTGACACCAAGCAGATGCATTTTTCTTTTTCTCTTTTTTTTAAATACCTGAAGCCTTGAAGAGATGGGAGGGAAGTGATCAATACCTCTGTGTGATGGTGCTTGATTTGCTCAGTCAGTCATTAGCACATGACTTAGAGTTCACACCAGGAGTCCATAATTTTGGTGTCACCACTCACTTGGTGGCATTTTCTCAGATTAAAATAAAAGTACCAAAAGAGAGGACAGGTAGTCTTGGGCTTTTTTTTTTCCAGGAAAACCCAGTTTAACAGCTCAAAGACAGGGAAGTAGAATCAATGTAAAAAATATAAAGAACACCTAAAAACACTATGTGGATCTTAATTGTATCTGAATTTTAAAAACTGCTAAAAAATGTATTACTAAGATAACTAGAAATTTAAGTAGTAGCTGAATTTTGATATTGATAATATAAACATTAATATAACAATTATTAACATTATTGAATTTTTAAGTGTAATGTTGAAAGATAAATACTTATTTGAAGCCACTGAAGATGAAATGATGTAACATCTGAGTTTTTTTTTCCAGGTAATTTGGGCAGTGGGTTATGGGCAGCATTGGCCTTGTGTAGATATATTTAGAGCTGATGAATATGTATGGAGGGGCTCGTTTATGCCAAAGGTCAGCAAACTGTGGTCCAACAGCCAAACCTAACTGAGTTCCTGTTTTCCTAAGTAAAGTTTTATTAGACTACATTCATGTCCATTTGTATATTTTTTGGTTGAGTTTTCTCTAGAGTAGTTGCACTGAACTGTAACAGAAACCACTGAATATGAAAAGCCTAAAATATTTACTACCAGGTCCTTCAGTGAAAGAGTTTGCCAAGCCTCAGTTCACACTGTTCTGTTTATCTTCAAAATCATTCATGAGAAAAATTAAAAAGATAATGTGAAAATATCTATGATTTCTATAACTATCACTACAGAACAGTGTTCATGTACAAATACTATCTCAAACACTTTAAGTCACAGTTGAAATATCTTTAAGTTTATTCTTTTATAACAGTGTATTATTCTGTGTGGAGAATAACTACATGCATGATATGAGTCATAGGGCCTTCTTTGGAAAGTAAAGTTGTTGTCCCTCCTCTGTTTCTTATCTGTCAACTCCCCACTCCTGGAGTTTCTTGTGTGTTCTTCCAGAGCTAATATTAGCAACTGTAAAACACAGTATAAATATATAGCAACTTACTCTCCCTTCTACAATGATGTCATAGCATTATAGGTTTGACTTTTGTCAGTCAATAACATATTTTGGTTGCATTTTCACATTAGTTGTACAATCATTCTGCACACACACAGACACATACACACATGTACATGTGCACACACACACCTTATTCTCAGTTTGTGGGAATGCAGAAGCAACAAATCATATGAAAGAATATGTTTTGGGTGGTAAGAGACAGTGGGGTGGGAGAGCTTTCAATTCTTGTTTCAAAGAGTAGGGGCAGAAAGAATTCAACAAGTTGGAGTTTGTTAACTATTGGAAGGTCACTTCTCCTCTTTAGCCTTCTTTAAGACACCAAGGAAAGACTAATCAATTGGGAGGTCTGGTTTGTTGTACTCCCAAGCATCTTTCAAAGTTGCACACTTCTAACCTCCATCCTGGTATGAGTCTAGTTACCTCAGACTTTGCTGCCATGTCTGCCTCCTCTCCTGTAAGCCTGGCTTTTATCCTTTTATTTCCTCTCTAAAATTTTAAAAATTAGTATATGTGACACGTAATGAATATATTCATTATGGGATGTTGTTATATATAAACATAGCTTCATGGTCCATTTTGCTTCTCCTTTCTTTTCCCATGTTCCCCATCCAAAGATACACTTCTCTTCTCCATGAAGTATATTTCCCTGTTTCCTAGCATCTTTCTTTTAATTTTGCTCTTCGAATTATTTATATTTTGGGTTTTTCTTAGCTTTATGGAATCATTCCTCATGGTCAGGCGGCATTTAAGTCAGGTTGCCTCTCTGCCCAGAACCTTCTCATGGCTCATTTGTGTTTGAGCATAGCAACGAGAAACCTCAAACAATCAATGCCTGATAGTCCTTCTGTGATCAAATCAATCTTCTTTCTCTCTGCAGTAGCCATGTTGGCCTCTCATCTCTTCTTTCTGGGAAGCTCTGCCCCACCAACCACACAGCTCAGCCTTGCTCTCTTTGAATCTTTGCCTCCCTGTCGCCTTCTCAGGGAGCCCTCCTTACCTCTTGAAGTTACCTCTTCCTGATACTTCCTCTCCTCCACCTATTCTTAATTATTTTTCATCATGGTTTACATCCCTTCTCTCAGTTTCCTAGCGCTGATATAATAAACGATCTCAAGCTCACTAGTTTTAAGCAACAGAAATTTCTTGTCTCAAAATTTCAGAGCCCAAAAATCAGAAAGCATGGTATTGTCAGGACTGTGGCCTCCAGGAAACTGTAGGGGAGACCTGTTCTTGTCTCTCTCCCAGCTTTTGGTGGCCACCGGCACTCCTCGGCTTGTAGATGCATCACCCAACCTCTCTTAAACCTTCACATTGCCTTCCTTTCTCTCTCCCTCTCCCATCCCTTCCTTTCCTTCTCCCACTGCCCTCTACTCCCCTTTCCTCTCCTACCTTTCTCTTCTACTTTCTTTTCTCTTGATACTTGTCATTGAATTTAGCATTTACTTTAATTCAGGATTATCTCATCTAGAGATCCTTGACTTTATAACATCTTCAAAGAGACTTTTTTTTTTTTTAGATATGGTGGCATTTACAGGTTCTAGATTGTTAGGGTTTTCTGGCGCAATAGAGAAGCAAAAGGAAAGAGAAAGTGGCCTTTATTGAGGATGCAGAGAGAAGCCCACAGCTCTTGGGGATTGGGCTTTCTCCTGTGATCGGATACACAGAGGACAGAGGGTTATACGCTCTCTGATCGGAAGGGGCACACGGGGCGGGCATTGATGACTTACGGGGCACTGACTGGAATTCTCTTCACCCATGGGAAAAGAAGTTGTAATTAGGGCTGAAGGGGAAGAAGTAGGAAGTAGTCTTCACTTTGGCCTTCCACCACATTAGACAACAGTCATAATATACAGTAATTTATACTAGGGCAAGAACCTTTCACAGATGAACATACATTTTGGGGGAAGGACACTATTCAACTCACTGGCTTTTATTTGCATTATCTAACTGATTCATTTTGTTTTTGTTTTCTCCTCATTATCCCTATAGAATGTACGTACAAGAAAGACAGTTTTTGTCTTTTTTTTTCCCCTCAACTACTCTATACCAAATGACTAGATGATGTTTAGCATATGTTATGGGTGCAGTAAGTGTTTGTTGAAACTGAATAAATGAATGAATGATTTTTTTTATCTAGCTTAGCAGTGAGAATTGTGGGAAGACACATTTTGTCTCTGAAAGTCAAGGATGCTTTATTATTTATCAAAAAATTAATTTATACCCTTGAAGACAGTGTGAAATGTGCCCCATGTAAATAAGCACATAAATCTAAAATAACTCACTTAATAGCTGGAACTGGGAGAATCAATACTTACGTGACAAATGTCACATCACCAGTCATTTCTTCCTAGAAGGCAAGCTTTGTTTAAAGGTAAAAAGATTCCTCAGTTTCTTTGGGCCCTTATCTTTTCAGTGGATGCATGATCTTTAAGCATAGTCTTTAACTTTTAAAACAATATGATTTCATTTACTTCATAAGATGATGTATGGTCCAAAATTGGATTGTAGCTCAGAACTGGTGTGTTTGGGTGGAGGATGCTGTTCTGAGGACAGAGATAGGTTTGTGGTCTTGAGATCTTGGGGGAAAAACTTTTCCTAAACAGGATAATTTGTTCCTTTTTTTGACCAGGATGAATAATCTCTGTGCTGGAAAAATGTTGTTCTGTGTCTCCATGGAACGGGGAGAGACAACAGGATTTAGGTTTTGGTTCACGGCCATCTGTTCTGGGTTTATGGACAAAGCTGGCACCTGGAACACTCATGACCAACATCCTGATGGTTCCTAGTTCTTTCCCCAGAGTTTCTCCTGTGGAGAAATCATTCCACTGGCCTTGTGCTTAGTAGCGTGTTGCCCAAGTCCTAGTTGCAGACTTGTTCTGTGGCTCCATGCCAGGAAAATGTTCCAGTTTTCATTCCCTCTAACTGCCCAAGAGGGTCATAGCTCAGGAGAGAGCCTCTGTGGAATTTTCTTCTTTTTACAATTTATTATTTTAGAGACATTCCTGGCTTTTAAATTCCAAAGAAGAAAATTAGATGTTCTTTTCTGGTGGTCTTTCTTCTCAAATACTTTTTTTTCCAGCCTAATTGCTCATTTTTTAAAAATTGCAATGTAAGAAAATATGAGCATTAAAAGGAACCACTAATTCCACTACAAGAAATAACTACGATTATTGCTTTGGCTCATTTTCTTTCAGTATTAGAATGATTTCCATGGTTCACAGCACATGTTTTACTGGTGGAGAGACAGTGATATCTGTGGGCAAAAAGATCAAAACACAGATTATTTACATTAAACAAGATTTTTTGATCTCTATCCTGGACTTTTGTTGAGGAGATTTTAAAGGGGAGAGGGATGTTTCAGCTTACCTTCTCATCCAAGGACATAGACAAAGGGAAAATTTTGGCAATGGGTGCTTCAGACTTATCTCAACCTATTTGAACGCAGTTGCCTGTGTTCATCTAGAGCAGAGATTAGCAAATACTTCCCATAAAAAGTCAAATAGTAAACAGCCCAGCCTTTACCAAGCACATGGACTCAGTTGCAATGCTGCAGAGTTGTTATTGGATCTGAAAGCAGTCATAGATGATATCTAAAGGAACAGATATGGCTGTGTTCCAATAAATCTTTATTTACAAAAGCAAGTACTGGGTGGGTGACAGGAGGCAGAGGGACTAGATTTGGCCTATGGGCTATAGTTTCCAGAGCCTAGCAACATGGTGAGTTCTGCATAAAGGCAAGTGCATTTCTTACTGGGTCAGAATCCTTGACGTTTCTTCTAGAGATTGGCATAGAATTAGAGTTGGAATTCTTTCTTCCCTGTATTTTCTGTGTTGGACCCTTGTAACTGAATATTTGTTAACTGGTGTCCAGAAGCATTTTAGGGCATGGCTCTGGCATCAGGATGGTGAAAGTGTCTCAGTGGGGAGATTAAAAAATCCAGACTCTGAAGTCAGAAGGGTTTGGGTTCCAATCCCATCTCCACTCACCAGAGGTGTGATCTCAAGTGAGTTATGGAACTCTACCTTACTTTCTTCATCTATAAAATTCAGTTAATCATAACACTATCTTACAGAAGCATTGAAAACACTGAAGAAATAACATGTAAAATAAGAATAGGGCTTCTCAACTTTGACATTATTGACATATAGGGCTGAAAAGTCTGTTTGGGGGATGCTGTCCTATGTGGTGCTGGGATGCTTATCATATCCTTGGTCTCTCTACCTACTAAATGCTAGCAACATCCACTCCCCACTTTTGACTGCCAAACATATCTGTAGATATTGGTCTCTTGGGGAGTACAGTTTCCCTCACTTAAGCAAAATTAGATTAAAGCAATAGCTGACAATAATAAACATCAAATTTTACCTTAGCAATTACACTTGAAATCTTATTGGCTGACCATAGTTCTGTCCCATCTCATACTCGCCTTGCAAGTTCCCATTATTTCCCACCTTGGACCCACCTCACCTTGTGGTTTTGCTCTGTAAAAATCCCTAGGAAAGACAGGGTCTTTGGCAACTCACTTTGGACCCCTTCTGTCTCTGTCTCAAATGGAAGATTTCTTTCTCTCAGTGAATATATTCTGTTCTTTAAAAAATAATAAATGTCAGATCTTAGTAGAAACTGTTGAGGATTTCAAGTATTGGAGCTGGTGGTGCAGATTAATATATATCCACGTATTGTAAAGATTGAGGTGTCTGAAGAAAAGCACTGAGGCTTGTATAACAATATTACAGTGATAGTGGCCAACACAGATACTTCCTACTGTTTCCAGTATAATCCCAAGTGCTTCAATTTGGAGTATAGTCCCAAGTGTATCAATTTACTCTATTCCACAGCAACCTGATGAGGTAATGTCATGGTTTATACACTGTGTTAACTTGAGAAGTCTAGAAGCTTAACTAAGGGATTCAGCAGCCCTACATCCCGGGAGATCAAGCCCTTACCATTCTAGGATATTGTGCATTGTGTCAATTTGAGAAGGTCAGATGTTTAACTAAGTGATTCAGCAATAGGCCAGGGTCCTTAATTTGTATCATTCACAGCCTGTGCAAGAGAAGGGCATGCAGATCATGAGTGCTACACTCACCCCAGGGGAATAGCTTGCACACAGTAAAAGGCAAATGAGGAGGTACTGATTGCTGTTTCTTTAGAGGAGCTCCAGTCTTTGCCTTCAGCTTGGATGTCGTCCCCTGGCTTCTGGCACAGACTGTTCGGTTTCTGCCTGGGACTCTTCAGCCTTCGTCATAGACTCATCAGCCTTGGTTGTAGACCCTTCAGCCTTCTGTGATAGATTCTTCAGTGTTTGGTCGCAGACCCGTCTGTCTCCTGATATGCACTTGCATGGGACACTGCAGTAAGCTCCAGCCCTTGGGTTGGACCCTTCCCCCTCCAGCTGGCAGACACCCTCTGCACGCTCCCTCAATCGACTTGGCTGACCATTGTAAGCCAGTCTTGTAATTTGGTATGTATTTGTATATCATGTGCTATAGCTGTTGCTCGAGTAAACCCTGACTGATACGGATAGGTTCCAAGTCCTCCTAGTGCTCCTGTTGGCAGCCACTGCTGCTTAACCTGACTGACACAGTGAAAGGAGAGGCTTGACCCTGGGGAAGATTTGGGCCATGACATAAAGGAATAAAGGCTTCAAGATTTGTGGGAGTTTTGCAAAGACTCGCTCCTGTTGTGTGGAAGTACACAGTGCTATAATGAGATAGGTCCAGGAAGGTGAGGAAAAATTCCCTGAGATTACGCACACCAGATGTGTTTCTGTGTCTATTACGCTACCTTGGTTACCCCAGGAAGCTACAATTTTAGAAGGCAGAATCCTGGCACCAATAAAACTAGACCAATTAAATTTAATTTAAAAAAAAGAATCCCTTATTTTCTAGGTTAAGTCAGTGATTACTGTCCACAAATACAGCTTTGTTGAATGCAACTAGAGAAAGATTTTTCAAGATCTCCAACATTTTCTGAAGCTAAGACCAATCAAGATGAGCTTCTGGGATTCTGGGAATTTTTGAGATATGCCTTACTTTCATAGAGAAACTGTAGACTCAGAGTCTTGCTTCCCTTCTTCTGGATGGCAGAAAGATGTGTACAGGAGGGGATTTAAGAATCCCTGAAGGTCTCCGTTTGGAAAGCATTGTCCTTTTTAGATGTAACCACAAGATGGCACTGTGATGCCTGCATTGGAAACTAGGTCAGAGGGAGAGAGCTCTTGGGGCCAATGTGCAAATAGAAAACCACCGCTGTCCTCCGTATTTGCTTTACAATCTATGCTAACAAGATGCGGTAATTTTATTCCAAATGCATATATATTATTGGGTTTGCCAAGGATGTTGTCTGAATCCAGGACACAGGATTGATGTTTAGGGCCAAGAGGGAAGTGGGGAGAGAAGTGAGTTGGAAGAACAAGAAAACAGGAGCACTCTGGCTTGCTTCAGCTGTACATTTAACTTATGTTTGCATTTTAGTGCAAATATCCTGAAGTATGGGTTTGTTTGGGACCAAAGTTCCTATGAACCTCTTTGTCTGGGCCTGGACAGATGGGTAGCTACTCTGAGGTTTCCACTAATGTATCCCAGGAGCAGAGTGACAGCCTGTGGTTTGATTCCTTTCATTTTCTCTATCCCTTAGTTGCACCTTTCTCTCAGATTGGTTATTACCTGACACTTTGTTTAATTTAGGATCTGGTTGCTCTTGAAGTTCAGGCCTTAGGTCTTTAAAATTTCAACAAATGAAGGCTGAGTTCTGTTTCTGCCCAACTCAACCTTCTCCAAGTCTAGCTGGGGCTTTTTGGGTCTTATGTGAACTGCAGAGGAGACAGTGCTGGAGGAACTGGTTTTCCTCTTGAGCTGCTTTCTTTAATATGGATCACAACTCCAGAAAGATGAGCTCCTTCAGTGCCAGGATGCTCAGAGGATTTCAGTTTCACTGAGTTTCCCACAATCCCCACTTATGCTTCCTGAGAAGCCCGGAGGCTTTTGGGTGAGGATTTTCTTAAAGACAACAGCCAGAACAAAGATCAAAAGGAAACGACTACGAGGACAACAATCAGGTGAGACCTTATATTTGTTTCACTTACTGAATAAGAAATTCTAGAATGAGTCATTTTGTTATAAGCATCTCATCTCTAGAAGAACCTCAGTGATTTTTCTAGATTATACAGAATTTTGAAGTATAGAATCTAGCCATGCTAACTTTTCTGGGTTACAGAGAATTTTGAAGTACAGAACTAAAAACATTCTATTTTGATTGTGCTAATTGTGTAAAGGTACTCCATGATCTACTTTTCTTCAGGTTTATCTTCTCTCAGCCTAAACTCCAAGTGTAGCAAGCTTTCTGTAGCTTTTTGCCTTGCAGTCTGCCATTCTTATCTATCCATAACTTGGAATCTTATTCATTCCTTTACCTCCTTATTAGTTAGAGATATTTTTGGTTGCATGTGACAAAAACTCAATTCAAATTGGTTTAATTGAAAAAAACAGTGCATAAGTGTGATTTATTGGTGTGCATAACAAATAAATTTGAAGAATCCATGGTGTACCTTCAGGAACACTTGGGTTGAGGGACTTAAAGGGTGTCATCAGAGTGCTACTCCTTCCTATTTCTCCAGTGCTTATCTCCATATAGGCTTATTCGAGGCAGGCCATCTCCATATGATGACCCATAGATGCTCAAGTATTCCATCTACCAGCTCAGTGAGCTCAGGGAAATGAAAGGTTTATCAAGAGTTTGGGGTTGGAATTGTATTCATTAAAGTAGCTTTGGGTAAGTAACCATATATAAACCAACTCCTTTGAAAAAGAGGGGTTGTTCTGGTTAATCAGTTCTTGGTTTTGGGGTCACTTTAGTGACAGTGGGTGGAGACAACCTAAACCAGACAGAGGAAGAGAAGAGGGGCAAGTGTCTTAGTCACTTTCTCTTTATTGGGACAAAATACCCAACACCCACAACTTCAAAGAAGAGAGATTTATTCATTTGCAATTCCCGGTTGACAGGCTCCAAGGCAGAAATAGGATGGCAGAGATGCATGACAGAAGAAAAGTGTTCAACCCATGGCATCCAGGAAGCAGAGAGAAGAGAGGAGGCGGGGAGGGAGATATGTACTTCCAGTCCTTCACCCCAGGGACCAGCTCTTCTGATTAGGCCTCACCTCCTAGCAGCACATTCAGCTACGCGGATTAATTCACTGATAAATATTAGGCACCCATGATTCAATCATCTTCCAAAAGCTGCATCTCTGAACACATGAGGCTTTTAGGGTGCATTCCAGGTCCAAACCATAACAACATGTGTTATTCCTTTAGTGTTATATCTAAAAAAAACCACTACTAAACACAAGGCCATCTAGTTTTTTTTTATGTTATCTTCCAGGTGGTCTTACAGTTTTGCATTTTACACTTAGGTCTATGGTTTATTTTTAGTAGATTTTTGTGAGGGTGCAAGGTCTATGTAACAGATTCATGTTTTAACACATAGATGTTTAGTTTTTCCAGTACCATTGATCAAAAAGATTATCTTTTCTCATTGTATTGATTTTGTCTTTTTGTCAAAGACAAAATTTATTTATGTAGTTTTATTTCTAAGCTATTCATCATATTTTATTAGTGTTTCTGTTTATTCTTTTGCTAATATCCTACCTTTTCATTATTGTGGATTTAGAGTAAGTCTTTAAATTTTTTGAATTTATTTTTTTAAATTGACCCATAAAAATTTACATGTTTATAGGGTATCATGTTATTACTTGACACTGAGACTCCTACCTGTGAGAGCTGGAGCTCATGCCACAAGCCCTGAATCCAAGTTCATATTGTCTTTTCACAGTGGGTATAGTGTAACAAGTGTCTGGAGTTTGGTCAAGGAGGATAGGGAAGTAAGATATTGGATAATGTTGAAGGAGGTTCATTATTCTCATAGAACGTAGAGCAATAGACATGTCAACAGAGGGAAAAATCGCTTGGTTCAAACCCTAGTAGAGAGAAGCAGTTATACTCTAAAACTCTTACAAACTTCATAGGACTTGAATTTTGATATAAACTAAAATAGATGTTTTTGTACATTTTTTGAGCAAATACTTTTCTTTTAGTAAGTCTTCCTTCTTTGTATATGTTGCTTTATGATTAGAGTATAGGTATAAAACACTTTCCTCTTAAAACCAAAAGAAAAAGCCCAAATCCCCTTAGTCCAGAAATGAAGAGCAGGCTGACAGTTAATGACAACTTGATTGTTCTCTTGTTTCTGCCTCCTGGAGTGTGACTTTTGCGACCTTTGCCCAAAGTTGGATGTGCCTGTCATTTCAAATATGGCCAAGAAGCTTTGCAAAATCTGTCTCAGCAGACTTGCTGACTGAGGGAATGAATGATGCAGTTGAGGCTGAAATTTGCTGATGGATGGAGTTGAATGAAATTTGATTGTCAGAAGAATTAAGACAGTAGCTTCTTTGGGAAAGGTAGACATTTTATTTAATAGGTGCCATTGCAAGCAGTAAGACCTTAAATTTCTATTTGGAAAAGTTTTAAAAGTAGAGAAGACTTGAATAGGCATTTCTTCAAAGAAGATAATGCAGTTGGCCATTATGTTTATGAAAAGATGCTTAATAGCATCAGTAGGGAAACACAAATCGAAATCGGTGAGACGCAAAATGCTACTATACTACTTCATACCTATGAGGATTCTTGTAACCAAAAGAAAAAGCAAAAAAAGGCAAATAAGTGTTGGTAAGGATGGGAAAAAATTATAACTCTGGTATATTGCTGGTGGGAAGGAAAAATGTTGCAGATGTTACAAAAGATAGTATGGAAGTTCCTCAAAAGTTTAAGCATAGGGTTATCATGCGATCCTCAATTTTGTTCCTATGAATGTACCAAAGAATTGAAACAGGAGCCTGAATAGTTACTTGCATGACAATTTTACTGCAGCATTATTCATAATAGCCAAAGGATGGAAAAAGCTCAATTGCCCATCAACAAATGAATGGACCAATATGTAGTATGTGGATGCAGTGGAATATTATGTAGTGGGGAATAAAGGTGAAGTTCTGATAATTGGTATAACATGGACAGACTTGAAAACATTATGCTAATTAAAATACACCAACAAAAATGACAAGTGTTATATTGTTACACTTGTATAAACATCTAGAACAAACAAATTTAGAGATACAGAAAATAGATTAGAGATTAGCAATAGCCAGAGAGAGGAGAATGAACCATTATTGTTTAACTTTTCTGTAAAGTGATAAAAAGTTCTGGAAATAGATAATGGTGATAGTTGTTCAATAGTGTGAATTTAATAAATTATAACAGAAAATAATATAGCAACTGACCATTCATCTACTGAGAATTAATAAATATTAACATTTTATCCTATTTACTTGAATAGATATTTATAAAAGTAGAATAAAACACTGCTGATAAAGTTTTTTCTCTGTAGCAGACACAACTAATGCTTCATGCCATATCCTGATGGCTAAGGTAGTCTTCTTGACTACATTATGGAGGACTGTTCCATGCACGCGGGCAGCTTGCCCCTTCAAACACCAGAGTGTCCTTGGGCTTGAGGGCCCCCTTTAGTGGCAAGGGGAGGGGTGCTCAAGCTGCCTGCAGGGCAGTTCACAGGGACTAGAGATGTGATGATCTGAGGTCAGCCCTTAATTAGATTGGAGCTAGAAAATAATTATCCCAGGTTCCTTGTCCTCTAGTGAATCAATTCTGAGGTGTGTTCAGAGAATTTCTAATGAGATTGAGCTTCATAATAGTACCCCTCAGATTAATGCACTTTGATTGATTTTCCTCCTTGTCCTGTCTCTCCTTCCCCACCTCCTTACTATGTTTCCTTGTAATCGATGCCCCAGTAAATCACCTACACTCAACTCCTTGTTTCACCCTGGCTTAGGAAGAACCCACCCTAGAAATCTTCTTCCTCTTTGCTTCTCTCTTCATGCATAAAAAAAAAAAAAAAAAAAAAAAAAAAAAAACACTTTCATGAGGTTGAATTAAATGCTCCTCGTGTATTTTTAGACTCATGACTAGTGTATCAACAATAGATAATTTAAATGGGTTAATAATATTATGAATTGTGTCATTGTGTGTGTGAGCATATGTGTGTATTTCTGCAACTTGTTTTTCTCACTCAGTGCATTTTGAGATTGCTCTGTGTGATAATAGAGATCTAGTTCATTATTGTTAAACACTGCATAATTCTACTATTGTATTTATGAATTAACATCTTGTTAGGATCCCTCCCTATGATGAGCATTTATGCCTTTCCCGTATTTTCTGTGATTAGAAACAATATTTCAGTGAACACCCTTGTACCTTTGTTTTTGTTTTTAAGGAATATATGTAGAAATTTTGAGGGTATATAGTAACTTTTTTTTTTTTGTCTTTTTGAGAAAGAGTCTTGCTATGCAGTTCAGGCTGGCCTTGAGCTTTGTTGCCCAGGCTGGTCTCAAAATCACAACAATCCTCCTGCCTCAGCCTCTCCAGGTGCTGGGATTATAGTAACGCCTGGCTCTTACAGTAACTTTTTTTGGTGTGTATTTATTTATTTACTTATTTATTTTTAAATCCATTTTATTCATAGATAAAAAGAAAAAAAAGAAGAAAAAAAGTACAACAAAATTTTAAAGTACATCAATCAGGGGGTAACAGTGGTACATACATTACACATTGTCTTCCCCAAATCATTCACCCAGAGCACAAGACATCTACCTTCAATTGTCCAAATAATATCAGTGCAAATCTTTTTCTCCAGCTAACTCAGAGAAATCAGTAGTATAGCTGTCTTAACTATTTTTATATGCGTATACATACACATATACATATGTTTTTTCTTTCATTTTGTCACACTAATGAAACAATACCATGTTTACACATGTGTGTCTTATTTATTTTTACTAATGAGTATGTTCTCAAGGTGCCTCCACTTACCTATAAAAGTGTTCAGTTTATCATTCTTTATGGATGAGTAGTATTCCACTGTATAAAAATACCACATCTTTTTTATCCGTTTCTCAGTCGATGCACATTTAGGTTGCTTCCAAGATCTGGCTATTACAAATTGTTTAACTTTTAAAAAAGTGAATGAGGTGATAGTCACAAACAAAATTAACCATTAAAGTGAACAATGAGGTGGCATTTATTTTTTACAGTGTTGTGTGACCACTACTTCCTATTAATTCCAAAACACATCTACCGCTTCCACATACAGCCTCATGCCCACTAAGCAGTTCTATAGTTTAGGTCTAGAGGGTCCCTCAGATGCCCATTTGTTAAAGACTTAGTTGGAAGCCTAAACTTTAAGAGGTGGGGCCCACTTGGATAAAGTTAACTTATTGGGTATGTGCCCTTGAGGGGGATGATAGCTCCCCTGCCTCTTGCTTGACTTGCAGTCTACAGGCCTTCTCTGCCAGGTCACCCCACTCATGTACTGTGTCTTCACAGCCTCAAAGCAACAGGGTCAAGTGACCATAGAACTAAGACCCCTGAAACCATGAGCCAAAAATAAATGTTTGCTTGCTATAAATTGTTTATCTCAGGTGTTTTGTCACAGCGACGGAAAGCTATCACAAGCAATTTCTCCCCCATTAGACCCTTTACCTTGTCTCCTTCTGCTTTCCATCTGTATGAATTTGCCTATTATAGATATCTCATAGAAATCAAATTGTGCAGTATGTGACCTTTTGTGTCTGGCTTCTTTCATTGCAAATGTTTTCAAAGATCATATTGTAGCATAATTTCTTTTCAGGACAGAATGATAATCCTATTATATGCACAGATCACATTTTGTTTATTCATTCATCTGTCTAAGTAACATTGGGAATGGTAGAGTTCAGGGGAAAGAAAATGGGGTTATTTGTTTTGGTTCTCCTGGAAGTAGATATGGAGATAATGATTTGTGCTGTGGTTATTTGGGAGATGGTGCTTGAAAACACCATAGAAGAAGAGATAGATGAGAGAGGAAAGAGAAAGGAACCAATAAAAATTATCTTATCGTGGCAGTTACCACCATGGCCAACTGAATCCAGTCCTATAGGGGATCTTTAGGAACTCAAGTATAACATGCACTTCAGAGTTACTCCATGGGGTGGGGGTGAAGTGGCCGGGATATTTATCTGTACTTGCCAGTCATTGAGAGCTGCTTCTAGTGGAGATTAATATCTTAGCACTTCTGACTTACCATGTGCATGGCTGAGTAGGCTCTGGCAGCCAGACTGAGCCCTTAGGGAAAGAGTTGCAGGAGCTGGCAATTGAATTCTTGAGAGATATGAGTGAGACTTTAATAATACCTACTGAAATGGACTTTGGATTCAGATTACTCTTTAAATCATGGCTGTGCCATTTACCAGCTATGGCATTTGGGGAAATTTCTTCATTTCCTCATCTGAAATCACAGGAGAACTACCAACAAACATTTACTGAGCATTTACTATACGCCAGGCAGTGTGCCAAACCTCTTGTGCACTGTTTATTGAACTCTCACAATACAGTGGGTGATTACTTTTATTATATTTCATTATAGATAATGTGGAGTCTCAGAGAGGGTAGGGATGGTGATCATCTTTTTCCACCCTGATGTGTGCATCTAATGCTGATTTCTATAGACATCATCAGTTTGATTCCTTGGTCATTTGGCTTCCTTTGCATTTGTTCAGTGGGAGACACTGCAGTGATTAGTGATTGGGGTGAGAAGTTGGGGTATTTACTCCACTGGCTTCTTACATGCTGGGCCATGGATTATCAGTGCCATGTCCTTCTATTCTACGTGGAGGGCCTCCTGGCTTTCCTAAGAGCTTCCTTCTCTGCCCTTTTAGGGTTGGGGTGGTAATAGCTTCTGGTTGCTATTTGTCATTGGGTGTTTTATTATGCCCTAATCCTGCTTATATCTTATAAATGGTTCCTTCATTAAATTGACTTTAATCACCCTAGTCTGTTTTGTATTGTAATAAAACACCCAAAGCTGGCTATTTTATAAAGAAAAGATATTTATTCAACTCATATTTCTGCAGATTCAAGAACGTTTTAGTTGCTTTCCTCACTGCTAGGACAACATGCTTGACACCCATAATTTAAAGGATGAGAGGTTTATTTTGACTCAATTTTTAAAGGATTCAGTTTATAGTTGGCTGGCTTCAAAGCAGAAAGGGCCTGGATGGATGAAAGTTGTTTACATCATGGTGGCCAAGGGGCAGAGTGGAAGGTAGGAGGAGGAGGTACACATTCATATATATACCAGATCATGCCTCCCGTGATCCTTCTCCTCCTCCACAGTATTTTCAACTCCAAACTCTTCAAGGGATTAATCCATTGATGAGTTTAGCATCCTCCCCGCCATTCTACTACCTTCCAAAAGCCCCACCTCTCAACACACAAGGCTTTTGGAGTGCATTCTATATCTAAGCCCTAACAAAAAGCATGACACTAGCATGTGCTCTGCTCTGGTGAATGTCTCATGGCACATGAGCTATAGTGGGAGGACACAGATGAAGGAGATTCAGGGGATGAACTTTATAACAATAAATCAAGGGCTATATTTTTATGATAATTCTCTCTCAGGAACAAATCTCCTCCAGCTGGACCTTCCCAACATCTTGAGACCAGTGTTTGTCCCTACAAAGCTGAAGCTTCTAGTTACCTTCCAACAGGCCCCGCCTCTTTAAGATTTCACAATTGCAACACTGCCACCCCGGGGACCAAGGTTCCAGCACACAAACCTGTGGGGGACAAGATATTACAAATCCTTGGATGTGATGCTTCTTCCAGGACCTAAAATGATCCAGTAATTCACCGTAAGTCGTAGACCCACTGTATGTTTTTCTGATCTCCAAACCCATACTCTTAATCACTGAGCTGCTTTTCCCAGGGAATTCCACAATATTGCTTTCACATTCAGAAACAGTAACGTTTTTAGAAAAAAGAAGGAAGGTAGGAAGAAAAAAAGAAAGGAAAGAAAGAAAGAAAAAAGAAAGTTCTATGGACAAAATAGTTCATTATAATAAAATTAAACCTTAACTTCCTGAGGTCAAAGATAATGTCTGATCCACACTAGAAAAGATAAATGGCCTTCCCAAGGTCATATGAAGGGTGAGTGGCTTTATAGAGTGAAATCTAGGTTATCTGAATCTCTCCACTTCCTCCCTTACTTACATTTAAGTAATCCAGGGCAGCATGTGCAGGAGCTGATGAGACAAGAGCGAGTAGGATGTTGATTAGGATTCAGCCAGAGTGAGTAGGATTTTGACTTAGAAGCGAGTATCCTGTTGCAAACTTCAGCTCCCCATTTGTAAGCTGTTCGAACTTTCTTGAGTCAGTTAGCTTCTCTGAGCCATCATTGCTCTTGTGTACAATGGGAATAGTTAGTACTGTCCTCATAATCCTCATTGTTGAAATAGCACCTGCAAAGTGCATAGCACAGAACTTAGCTCCTAGTAAATTCTCAGCGAGTGTTAGCTATTATTGTTATTCCAAAATCAAATACAGGTGACCTAACACAGCAAGAACTCATTTATCATTCATGCTACATCAGTGGTGTGGCTCTGCCTTTCATCTGGGAGACCTAGTAATCAATATCCTATGAGAGCATTTAAGGTGGTGAGAATCTTTGTGTATTATTTTCAGTTGCTTCTCTAGTGCCTGGTACCTAGTAGGAGTTGAGGTTCAGCCAGCCAAGATATGCTACTTTGGCTTAAAGATCATTTTAAATAGAAGGTCTTGAAAACCAGCAGATCCAGGAAAAACATTTAAAACTTCTCTTCCTGAAATGGGATTAAAACTCCCATGTGAAAGATGTCTTTCCTATACCAAGGAAAAAGGAAACATCCCTCAGTGGAGGGCCCCAGCTGAGAGAATTCTGTGCAAACAGACCTTGTTAAAGTAATTTTTCTTTTCCATTAGCCTCCCCATGTAATCTAGTTACTTTCTCACAGTTGCCTCTCTTTGTTTTGCCTAGTGTAAAAGCACTTTGGTTTTGTCACCTCTTTAGGTCTTCTATTTCCTTATGAGGGCTCCCATGTCAAGTGAAACTTGCGTAAGTTTTATGCTTTTCTCCTGTTGATCTGTCCAATGCTAATTTAATTCTCAAGTCCAGCTGAAAGCCACAAGAGGGTAGATTGACATATTTTCCTCTTGCATGTTCTACATGTATTTGTCCAATAAAATAATGAACAAGTGAGATATAGTAGTCACTAATGTTGTTCATCAAATATTTCTTTGTCTCTTTATTTTTGCTGGGGATTGAACCCAGGGTCTTGCCATGGTAAGTAAGCACTATACCACTGTACTACATCCCCGGCCTGCCAAATGTTTCTCTGATAACGTTATACTTCTCAGTCCCTTGAAGTTAAGTGTGACTTGTTTTGGCTATTGAAATTCAAGCAATTTATCCTTGCATTAGAATCCATACTTCAGATTGTGAATTTTGATTTTTCCCATGCTTGCAACAGGTCATACAATACTATCTCAGGATGCTAAACAGAGGCAGTGAGCTGCAACTCCAGGACAACCATATGGTCACAAGGGGGAAACAAGCTGTACTCTACAGTGTGCTGTGTTGCTCAGCTATGTTGTTTTGTAGGTTAGGCGTGTCACACACATTTTTAACTTACAATATTTTCAACTTACTGTGAGTTTGTTGGAACATAACCACGTTGTAAGTCAAGAAACAACTGTACAACTTACTGGAAACTTTTGAGAATTATTTAACAATACAAAAAAACCCCAAAGGCATTCAACTAAATGGAAGTATCCCATTGAGTCCTCTTCAAAGCCTCACTTTGAGAATTTATTTTACCTGATATTATGGCTTAGATCTAAAATGTGCCCCCAAATTTTCATGTCTGTGGATGATGATTGGGTCACGGAGGTGCTGTACTCATCAGTGGATCCATCCATGGATGAATTCAGTAGTTGAATATGGTGTTTGGAGGTAGGGCATGGTTGGAGATGTGTCATGAGGTGTGACCTGGAAGGTGTATTCTTGTCCCTGGTTGTTCTCTTCTCTCTCTGTTTCTTGGCTGACAAGAGTAGAACAATTTTCCTCCACCAAGCCCTTCCAACATACGTTTTCTGTCTTGGAATCAGCTAACCATGGACTGAAACTGAAACAAAACAACCCTCTTCTCATTTCAATTGTGGGTGATGAGTATTTCATCCCAGCAATGGGAAGATGACTAAGACACTATAATTGATTACTATAATAATTTAAAAGATTATATAAATGATTACTATAATAATTTAAAAGATTCTTTTATCATTGCCACAAGATCAGTAGCACCTTTGTTTGAAAGTTCCTGGAGCTAGAAAATCTTTATTCTTTGGAGAAGTTCATTTGTGCAAAGAGACCATATCAAATCACTGCAGTCAGGTCTAGAAATTTAGGTAAGATTCAGCAAGTCAGGATCATTTTTGGTCAACAACCTGATGGGACTATAAAGAAATAGGGTTTATTTTGTTTGCTTCATGATTTGTCCTGTAATGAATAAGATTGACTTTCTGCTTTTAAACATTTCTTATGTGCTAGGGATAGAATTAGGTACAATCTTTACACATGCTTGGAGGTAGGTTTTCAGTCTTTCTTTGACACATTGGCTCAAGGGTAAATGCTTCCCTCAGCCTCCTTACCATACTGCATTTGGCAGCTAGGATTTGTCTACTGGTTCATCTGGCCCTGGAGCACTTACACTCAGGGGAAAAGAGAACCTTACCTTTTCCAGACCAGAAGAAAGTGGTAACATGTGTGCCTAGTGAAGTTTTATCTCTTATTCCAGAAAGGTAGCATTTCATATTGTTAGTGCTCTCTCCAAGTTTTCATCTATAAACTAAACCAATAATCCTCCCACGACCATATTATTATGAACTCTGGATGAGTTTGCATAGTGCTTTCCCTGTGATTAACTATTGATCTTCCTGTGATGTAACAGCAAAAATTGCTTCTGTTATATAGTAGGCACTTACATACTAGACACTTATGTCAGTTACATACTATACAACTAAACTCATGCAATCAGAATCCAGAATGTATATATTTGAATCACATCACATTTCTTGTCTGGCCCTGGACAAGACCATTGAGTTCTCTGTTAAATTTTCTCATCTCATAATTGCAGTATCAGTTTTACTCATGTCATAGTCCTATTGTGAGGATTAAATGAACATTTAGATCACTGGATTCTTGAACTGTGCTTGACCTCAACAACAACATCCAACTCATATTACCTCTTACCTCTTACAATGAAACATGATCAACTATGGCAGCCCATATTACAGAAGAGAAAACCAAAGTAGGGCACAAATCCTGATACACTGAACTCAGATCCAGATCACTCCATTGTCTGTGCACTGTTCTTTACATCAAACTGCAAAACAGTTCTTGCCATTTACAGCTTCTTTCAGAGCTACTGTCTCGGCTTTTCTTCTGTCTTATGTATTCTTTGGGCTCCAAATGGCAGCCCAGAGCCTCTGCTTCATTATTCCTTTTTATTGTGGTGGATGATGAGATGTTTCCCCCTGCTCTGGTAATTGGAGTTCAAAGTATTTTTCTTGTGAACCGGGACTTGAATTTCTACCAGTTTACCTACTGTAAATTGATCTCTCCTCTTCTTCCATTTGTCATTCTTGGAATTGCTTTGGAAAATGGTCTTTGGGCGAAAACAAAACAAGAAGGATTGGAAATTTAATAGCACCAACCCTAGGTTAGAGCTCCACCCACTGGCTACATAAATTGGTTATTTATGGACTAGGAATCCATGGCCGTCTCCCTGGATGTGATTCAGGGAAAGCTGGTGGCTGTTACAGGGAGCCTTGCTGTGATGTGTTACTTGAAGTGAGCTCTGGGGGGTTGGAGTGAATAGATGGAAGCAGCCCATATCACTGAGAAGTTTAAGGCAGACCATTTTCAGCACAGTTGAAAGTAAAGAAAAAGGCTTATGCTGCAAAAGGGAGAGGCAGAGTTTAGTAATGTAAGCACACAAAATGCAGACTTTCAGGAGAGCTCTGGAGCTGGGTTTTTTGCAGAGCATTTCAATAAAATGTTTGTTTAAACAGCAGCTAGGCTGGGCCCTTGTGGGTTTATTTACTGGTCATTAGCTGCTTGGAGGAGAAGACGGGGAACAATAAACTGAGAAGCTTCAATTAAAAGTCAGAAATTCTTGCTATTGAATATGAAGAAATAGATATGAAGAAATTTATAAATCTCCTAAGTATGTTAATGAAAAAATGACATCTTTAAATCAAATTTTATTCATAAGCTACCATCTCCAAAGCTTGGTAGACACTGCTCTCTCCTTGGACTATCCTTTGCAGCCACATGTCTGCCTGCCAAGTCCTATTTAGCTCTCTGGTTCAGATTTTTCAGCCTTTCTTTTCAGAAGGTGTTCCCTGACCTTTTGTTTAGGATAATTGCATAAGTTGCATAGCTGACCAAATTTGAAATCTCAAAGTTAAACACAGTAAGATTTGCTTCCAACTCCGGTAAGATACCATGCAAGTTGAGCAGCCTGCTCTGCCTTGCTGCTGAGGCATCTGGAACATGTGACCTCTGAACTCTCTCTAGAGGGAAAGAAGAGCAAAAAGAAGAAGAGCAACAGCTTTTAATGACTCCAACCAAGAAGAGCCAGGTGTTACTTTCTTTCACAGTCTATTGGCCAGAACTAGTCACATGGTCTCATGCTAATTGCAGAGGAAGCTGGGAAATGTAGGGGAATATATGGAAAAGTTGGTGAAGATTAATAGTCTGCTATATTTCCAAGACTAGGTTATTGTGTATTTTCAAATTGCCTGGCCATGATTTTCCTCATATTTGGTAGTTTCCTACTTGTTACTTGACCCAAATACCAAACCTATACCTTCTTTGAAAGGACCAGAACTCATTCATTCCCCTTTCTGTTGCTTGCACCCAACCCAAAACAGTACATCCAATGACACTAAATTGTTATTAAATATATATAAAAAAGAAAGGAATAAATGAGCCTCATAGGAACATAGCCATTAAGAAGAAGAGAGACATAATTGTTTTTATGTAAATCTCTTGTTGAGCAGATTGCATATTTTATCTGTGGATCAGTTGGCCTTTAATCTCCTGGATGTCAGTCAGGTCCTTTGATCTGAGAATCTTCAGACAGGAGTTTTGAAATCTTCCTTTTTCTAAACTGGTTGAGGAAGTACATTTAAGATTCTACTTTATTCTGAGCTTCTTGGCTTTTAAATCTTGCCTGGTAATCATGATTTGTTTTATGCTTCATTGTAATCGTATACAATTAGGGGGAATACATGCATGACTCTCTGCTTTCATCTTACACATGATGCATGTCATTATGTGACTGTATGAAGCAGGTTGTATACACACAGGCACCCACACACACACACACACACACACACATATGGAATTGGCTCATGTGATTATGAAAGTAGTGTTGTCCTATAATCTTCTATCTGCAAGTTGGAGATCCAAGAAAACCTGTGGCATAGATCTCTCTTTGAGATGTATAATGATCTTTTTATTCATTAGTTTGGCCCCCAGTGATTCAATGAAATACTAATCAGCATTACTGTGAAGGATTTTGTAGTTAGGATTAAAATGCATAATTGGTTGGCTTTATAGAAAGAGTATTGTCAGTAATTTAGTTGGGCCTGATTAAATCAGTTGAAATGTTTTAAGAGCACAGCTGAGGCTCCCTAATGCAGAGTCTGCCTGAGGATCCCAGCTTCAGCTTTAGCCTGCCTTTACTGGCATCCTCCTCTATGGATATGGGACTTGCCTGGTCAGGTCCTACAACTATGTTTATTTTTTATCTATCTATCTATCTATTTATTTATTTATTTATTTATTTATTTTTTGTGGCACCGGGGGATTGAACTCACAACCCTGCACCTGCCAGACAGGCGCTTAAACCACTGAGCCAAACTGCCGGCCCTAGGTCCTACAACTATGTAAACCATTAAAAAAAATCCTCAAATCTATCTCCTACTGGCTCTGCCTCTCCGTTGAACCCTGACTAATACAGTGAGTTTGGAATACATTTCAAAAGCAAGGCCGAGAGTGTTGGTGGTGCTGTACTGAAGGGGTGAGGGAAAGCAGTTGATCAAAGATTGCTGGTACCTTTGGCTCTTGCAATTATCTTTCATACTTAATCTTTACTAGTGAAAGAGCAGAGATTTTTTCAAAGTTGGGGTTGGATGGATCACCTTACACTTTTTTGTGTGTGTGATTTCACCCTGCCCCTTTGATATTGTCCTCCGGAACAGAACTCACCTCTTCAGACCCTATTCATTGATTGTTGTTCAATGCATTTACACATTTCCCTGGCCACGATTAATTAGCAGAACTTTAGGACAAATCTGCTAAAACTGTTGGCAGAACATCACAAAGTGAAAATGAGCACTTTCAGTGTCAATGGTTGCAACCCTCCAAATGTCTTTAGATGATGTTTCTATATCTTTCCCTTGCGGTCCATCACTTTTCTGTTGTGGGTAAAGGGCTAAGGATGGGACAGGGAGAGGTCTATTCCCTCTGGTGATTCATAGGGTGATTGCTTAGGAGACCATGGTCTTCCTGGAAGTTTCTACATGTGTTTGAAAATCCCTGCTCTGTATGGGCAAAAAGGGATCTGGGAAGTGGGAAAATGGGGCAAATGCCCCTACTGGTTCCAGCAGGGGGTCCGTAGTTTTAGATTCTTTTGAGCAGAGAGGATGACTGTAGGCTGCAGGCACAAAAAGTTTAAATAAAGAAACCAAGCTCATTTATAGTCAGTCAACTCATGACCCTTTTCTTTTTCCCGACACAAAGGCAATGAGGGAGGTAGTTCCAGTGTGTCTTTTGTCCCTGTTAAAGGCTTTCCTTGAAAGTCAGAAGAACAGGAAAAAGTCCTAATCACTGTAAAAATTACATGTGCTCATTATAAAAACAAAATATACATACACTATATATGAGATTTTTCATATATATGAATATATATAAGGTTTTTCATATATATATATATATATATATATATATATATATATATATATATATAATTATTTTCTAAACTCCCACTGCCCAGAGACAATAACTGCTAACAGTTTGATAATTATTCTTCTGGATATTTTAAAACATATATTCTATCTCTTCTTCCTTCTATCTCACTTTTATGTGCCTACACAAACAGGCACACACAGACTCGCACATACACAAAGTATCTACACTCATACCCAAATGTACACACACTAACAACTTTCTCATACACACACTCATACATACACATACCCTCTCACACTCACATACACACTCACATTCATTTGGGTGTATATCCTCATCTGCTTCTATGTAAATGAGACCACATCATGCCTGTTCTGTAACCTGATTTTCTCTCAGCATTATGCGATGGTCCTCTTTCTGGGTCAACAAATTTAGAAATATCTCATCAATTTTAATGGCTGCTTAAAATTCCACTGTGTGGTTAAAATGTGTAATATTTTACCAGTTCCCTATTGGTGGACATTTAGGTTGATTTCAATGTTTATTGTAGATAGTGTTGCTATGAAAATCCTGTGGTTACACCTTGATCCACATGTATCATTTATTGCTCAGTTAAACATGTCTTTCAAAAACATGTAACTTCCGTTTTAAAAGTACTGTGCATAAATGATCTTTTGGAGAAGTTGAGATGAAAATATAATGTGACATTTCCTGAGACTTCTGAATCCCCTAGGAGAGTTCTCAGAATGGAAATGAAAACCAGAAGCCATGCTAAAGTCAGGGCTGCTCAGACCTTCTGATTATAATGGTTACCATGGCACATACTAAAAGTCTAAGCTCTGAGGCTGTGAGATCCATTGTATTAGTCTTCTCAGGGGTTGAAATGGAGGCTCCAGGCATAGATGGATTAAGACAGAGAGATAGAAACAGGGGAAAGCAGTGGGAATCCACAGAAATTGTTGGCTGATTGACAATTCAGTTTTAGACTGAATTTAAATATCTCAGAGGAGCATGGGGTCTCAAAAAATCACAAGATAGTAAGATAAGTATGAGGTGCTGGTGCAGACCATACTGGGAGTATTAAATAAACTCATCAGAATTTGGAGGTCTAGAAAGGCATTCTGGAGGAGGTCAGCTCAATTGCTTTCAGGTGTTTTGGACACAGCCAGGTGATGCAAACATGGAAGGGATTCAGGGGGAACATCCCACACAAAGAGCAAAGCTGTTACAATGGTCAGAAGGGAGAAAGACAATGGCTTTTGCCCTCACTGAGCCTCAAATCTAGTCAAGCAAATGGACAGATAACTTCAAAACACTGTTCTAAATGTAATAATAGTAGGGAATGTGACCCAGCCTGTGGAAGTGATTGGAGACTGATAACACATGCTAAAACTGTTATTCTCCTGAAGCCAAAGGATTTTTTTCTGCTGCAAATAAAAAAACAATAAATTGGCGTTTGTTTTAGTGCCAAATATTATTGTCATTTTAAACAATTAAACTCTTAATTGAAAAATAAAAATTATAAATATTCAAGGTGTAAAACATGATGATATGGACCATTCATGGACTGTGGGGGAGGAGAACAAGAAGTCAACAAGAAGCTAAGACCTCCTGTGGGTCAATGCCATGCGTGGGCTGACTGGGGGAGAGCCGGATGCCAGCTCCTTCTGGCAAGTAGATAGGGAAACAAGAAGAGCCTCCATCCTCCCCTCCCCCACAAGTGACCAGCTGATCCAGAGAAACACAGGCTGTGATGATAGCTAATGAGGTAAAATACAATTTAATGCTTGTAGTGTTTAGTGTTTCATTGACTGCAGGATTAAAGTCAGTAGTCTAATAATCTATTAAGAGGATAACAATATGCAGTGCAGCATACATGGGGGATCTCCTTCTGAAGAAGGTAGCCATTGTTAATTCCCTATTATCTTGTTTCAAAATCCTGTATCATTCTCATTGTTGTATTTGGTTGGGTTTTATTCTGTTTTATCTTGTTTGTTTTTATTATATCTGATGGCATGGGCAGCTATTTCAAAGATAACAAGGTATTTTATGATAGCCATTTTGGATTTACTTTTATTTTGTTTTGAAGCCCTGTATTGCATTTATTGTTTTGTTTTCATTGGTTTTATTCTGTTCTGTTTTGTTTGATTTTTACTAAGTCTGAAGCTTTGGGCAGCTATTCTGAAGACAAGTGGCATTATGGTAATCATTGTTGATTTTCTATTATCTTGTTTTGAAATCTTGAGTCAAAAAAACATGATGACTTGATATATGCATATTGTGTAATGATTAGCACAATCAAGTTCATTAACATATACTCTGACATATAGTTAAAAAGAAACTGATAAAACTTCAGTAATTGACCCAAAGAAATGAAGATCCTTGAGTTGCCTAAAAAAGAATAAAAAATAACTACTGTAAAATAACTCAGAGATATAAAAACAAGACAAAACAGAACAGAACAAAACACAAAAACACACACAGATAATGAAATGAAATTAGGAAAAATGCATGACTAAATGAGAAGTTTAATGAATACTTAAAAACCCTAAGATAGGACCAAACACAAATTCTGGAGTTGAAGAAGACAATGAAAGAACTGAGAAATTCATTAGAGAGCTTCATAGCAGACTTGAACCTGTGCAGAATAAAGAATTAGTAAACTTGAAGACAGGTAGTTTGCCAGTTAGAGGAACAAAAAGGAAAAAAGGATTCCAAAGAGTGAAGAAAGTGTAAGGGACCTGTAAGATGCCATCAAGTGTATGAATATACCAGTATCTTTGCAATTTTTCAGGTAGCCAAGACAGTAGCTAAAGTAGTTTATAGGACAGAAGTCAGAACTCAGGCATATAAATGAAACCAGGATGGCTTTGTGATTATTTCCAAAGTTAAATGAGAAAAGGGAAACAGCTTTATAACTGTTAGTAGAGCTGTGATTATGAGAAAGAAACTGAAAGAAGATGTCATTTTAAGCAAATAAAATGTGCCTTGGAGTTGGTTTGGCATGATCTCTGTAATCTAAAAGTTTTGGGGCATCAAAACTTCCTGACCTAGCTTATGGTAGTTTCTGAAGTTTCTACTTCCAGCCTTACTTGTGGCAAAAGCTAGAATGTTGTTCATGCTTATATACACAGCGTGCCATGATTTTCAGAGTGTGGCTCTTGAGGACCATCTGGAAGATATTAGCCAGTACATCCTTAAGTCAGCCTAAACTCATGGTGGTGGACAGTCTTGTCTGTCTAGCATCCATCTCAGCTCAGCTTGTACTCCCACTCTCTTCTGTGTCTTAATAGATTTTTGCTTTCGTGATTCAGTAGTATGTCTAACTCACGTGATATGATAAAACTCCATGAAAACTAATCTTAGGTTTGACCTATCTTCAAAGAATCGCTATTTTTCTGACAGTGATTGCTTCAAAAATGGCCATTTGACACAAGTTGGTCCTTTGAGTGATAAAGGGAAGCCTGCTGAGAGCTCCAGAAAAAATTTCCCTTTTCTAAGATAAAGGCATGGGGATAGATAGTTTCTCTGCTGTCGAACGAATGTTTTACCTAGAACTGCTGCTGAAGACATTAGTAACCCATCTGAAGACGATGACAATACTGAAGAGACAGAAGAGATGGAAAGAACCTGGGTTCTTAATGATATTGCTGAGTGGCTGAATCAACCTGCACTGAGCTCTGCCCTTTTCGTGGGCTCCTGATATGTAAGATAATGAACTTATTTACTGAGTTTGCGTTTTCATGACTTGAATCCCTAGTTCTATACCCATGGAATGAGAATCTCCGCTGACGAATCTGCCTCAGGTGATTTTGACATGCACTCAAATGTGGAAATCACTGGAAAGATAGAGGGAATATTGAGCTGGCTGTCACATATTCTGGTCTTGCCTTTGTCATTAATTTTCTGAGCCATCTGGGACGTCATTTTCTCTATTTGAGTCCCAACTTCCTTATAGACAAATAAAGGATAACCTACATATTTCTTTCTGTTGTAGCCTTTATTTTACCATAATGTAGTTCTAGGTGGGTGTGTTGGGTACCTGTGGCAGGAGAGAACCCAAACAAAGAGAAAAATTTTTTTAAATGCTTTGACATCAGCACTGTAGAGCAAGAGGGAATATTATTTCTATTTTAAACAAAAACTGACTGTAGACTTTTGTGCTTTCTAGCAGAGTGGCATAATTAATCTTAGAGACTCAAAAGTTCTATTGTTTAGAAAAATACCTTGATGGACATTTTGATTCCAATAGGGGACCTACTGTCTATGCCTTTGCAAAGTCTGTTGAGTGATAATGAAATGAGGGGGTTGGGTTTCTTGAGTGCAATGGAATCTTGCATTTATTGCATAGCAACTTCCTAAATGAGCTCTCTTCTCTCTGCACCAATATGTTGCAACTTTCCTGCCATCATTGCTCCACCATAGAAATCAAGATGAGGAGTTCAGCATAAGAGAAAAGAAGGGAGATGGGATAGTCAAGGGAAAGAGAGGCCTAAGATGATGGTTAGTGATTAACCATGGCCTTAGAAGGTTGTAAACAGGAAGGAATTTTCTAGGATGGGAAGAAATCCGTTAATACCAGAACAAGTGAATATAATGTCCAATTTTTTTAAATTTTAAAAACAAAACAAAACAAAGAAGGATAAAAATGATACAGAACTTCAAAAAAAGGAAGGAAATTAACACTAGTTATTGTATTGCATATTATTATTCTTAATTTTTGTATTGGGAATTGAATTCACGACCTCATGCTTGTCAGGCAGGCGCTTATGCCACTGAGCTAAATCCTTGAGTTTATATTGCATATTATTATCTTACAAGTAGTTGTTCAGATTACAAGATTTAACATGAAAAAAATGATCAAACAATGAAAACACAAACTGTTCTTTTTGATGAACTTCCAGAGATTAGTAGCATAGTTATCTAACTTGTATGTATATATATATATATATATATATATATATATATATATATTCTGTATCATTTTTATCCTTCTTATTATATATATATATATACATATTTGCGCACACACACATGTATGTATACCTATATACATATACTGTTATACTTCCTGTTCTTGTGTTGGGTCCTTTGGAGGGTAATAATGAAAGAATTGAAGACAAATTCAGTGTAAATAAAGGTGAATAGAAAGAGTACAGACATCACTTGAAGACATTTACTGAAAGGAATTAATCACCTCTAGAGAAACAGAAAGACACACAAAAGTGACCAGTTAAATTTAGTCTCCACTTCTGAAAATCCTTCCAACAACTCGAGATGATCATTAAGTTAAACACAAGGAGTGGGATGGGGGCTTGAGCCATTGTTTGTGAATATTATGGAGAAGAGTAATACAGGATTCTGGAGGGTTTGAAAACCACCCTGGGGAATGGCAAACGCTGAGGGGGTCACACAGGGGTCTGTGTTCCAGTGTGAACTTCTTTCAAGGTGTTTTATAAGCATATTCATTCACGTCATCTTTTCAATGAATTGGTCAGACAGTAACTTATTAGATCCATTGTCATATGTGATTTTTTAAATTTTATTTTAAAGAGGAAAAAGTAAAAACAAAGATACAGAATTTAAAAAACAAGATAATAGGAAATTGACAATGGTTAATATGTTGTGTATTGTTATCTTCAAAGTAGTTGTTCAGATTACAAGATATAGGCATACATGATTGATCAAACAATATAAGCACAAACCACTTTTTCCAATGAACTAAGAGAAATCAGTAGTATAATTATCTTAGCTATCTTTTTTTCCTTTTCCTTTCCTTCTTTTATACTTTCACCCTTCGCAGTTGTTCCTTATTTTTGTGCTATTCCTTTCCCCTTCACAATATCTATTCTAGATTTTGGGTCTTACTTACTTTTCAGTTTCTTACACTAGAGAGCCAATATGATGTTTACATATGTGGGTCTGGTTTATTTCACTTACAAGTATGGACTCTAACTGCTCCTATGTGATTTTTGAGGCACATAGAAGTTTTCTAAACTACCTGATGTCTGCTTAGAAACTGCAATTGAGCTTTCTTTTCTCTTTACCAGTATATTATGGCTCCCCACCACCCCAGAGATCCACTAGGTAAGGAATGATATCTTACACTGATTTGTTTTTGCCTTTTAGTGCCTTGTAACTTTTTCTTGGTAGTATGACATGATATACCAGGTACAAAGAATTGCTGTAAAGAGTAGGCCTTTGGTGATGTGATGATAAGGTATAGATGGGAAGGGAAACATTATTCAGTCCTGTGATTAGTCTTTTGATGAGTCTGTACCTTTGAACTGTGATTTTCCTAACTGCTTCTCAGTTTTCTCTTTCCTCTTTAGGTGAGACAGAATGATCAAAGCAGGCTAGAGTTGGGTATTTCCTTTAACTTGGATTAATTAGGCTCTGACATCCCCAAGAAAATCAGGCTGTGGTTAAACAGCTTCTCCTGAGGACAGATCTTGATAAGGAAAATAGAAAGCTCTGGTGTATTTGGAAACGGTTCCTCCCCACAACGCCCTGGAAGCATATGATTTTTCTCTAGTATTCATTGTGACAATGTGGTCAAACACCTGGAAATAAAGTTCACATGCACCATGCCTGTGACTGGATCTCCCTGGAATTTTTAACTCTAAGATTTCTCCACATCGAATCTCCAGCAATTTACTAAACACTTATCAGGTTTTCCTATGTCCTGGTTCCTGTAATGGATTTCATGCATGAGTCTTTGCTACAGTAAGATATAATTCCCCATATTTGCCAGACTCTCTTTCTCCCATCTTGGGAGCAGCAGTTTGCCCTCCATCCTCACTTTCTTATGAACCCAAGAAAAGTTGTTAATTTTACAGTTTTCTAAGACTTTTACTTGTGAGAGTGACAACTTTCAATCTCTTTAAACACAGAACTGCTCCCTGGTTAGTTTTGATTAGTGATAAGAAAGAAAGAATCTTCAGCAAACAGTGAAGCTGCTAATTTAATTGGTCTCTATTTGAAGATGTCTGATTGGTTCTTTGTCACGACCAAATTTTTCCAACTCCTGCCTAATATGAATGGAGAATCTAGAGGCTGATGGAATTTTTCATTTTAAAACTCTCAAAACCAAAGCACATTAATATCCTTCACTCTCCAATTTGAGTGCTTTTTTTCTTTCCCTACAATTTCCCTATTACTAAACGCTCTATTTCTCCAATAGTGGACATTGATTACTTCTAGATCAGTAGTTCAATCATTTATTCAATAGGTCACTTTTGCCCCAGCAGGGATATTTGGCCATGTCTGGAGCCATTTTGGCTGTCATAAATTGAGTGGCAGGCGGGGAAGTGGGGTTTGCTACTGATATATAGTAGGTGGAGGCTAGAGATGCTGCAATGCATCCTACAACACACAGAACAACTTTACAGCAAAGATTTATCCTTTCCTAATATCCTAATTCTGATAGTGGGAAACCTTTCTTTAAAGTTTTCATGTGACATTATGCTTCACTTGTGATTAGCCATCCCAACTATAACTGAAGTAGCTTTTTGAGCTTTAGGGGAGAGAGAGAGAGACAGAGAGAGAGAGAGAAAGACAGAGAGACAGAGAGATACAGAGAAACACACACACACAGAGAACTTACATCTTCAGCAGAACCTCCCTTTATGTTACTGGGAAACGCTTTGTATTAGGAACATAATTCAATACCTCTACCAAGGTGTTTAGAGAGAACTTACTGGTGGGGTATAAAAACAAATAGAGAATTCACAATGAGACTCACAGAATATATCAGCACAACATTAAAATATAATATTGACCAACAGAAGACAGTGGGAATTATAGTTCTAGACTCAACTATTTTCAGCTTTATAAGGTAGAACCAAATATACAAAACAGTGTATAACTGTAGTTCTATGAATGTTGAACTAAATAAAATGCAATTAGCCTTCTCATATGCATTTGGATTGAACTTTCTCAATTTCGGTCTATTTTTGGTGTTTGTGCTAATTTTGGGGGTTTTCTTAGTCACCTTCTCAACTGTGGCAAAAATACCAAACTTGTACAATTTTAAGGAGGAGAGCTTCATTTTGGCTCGCATTGACAGTACGTAGTTGGTTGGCTTAAGGCAGGAAAAGTGTGGAGGAGGAAAACTGCTTACATCCTGATGGATAGTAAGCAGAGAGTGAAGGAAGGAGTTGAAAGGGAGATATGCCCGCCTCCAACCAGGCTTTACCCTCTAACGGCACGTTTAGTACATTCAGTGTACTTCCTCTATGATCCAATCACCCATCCAAACTTAGGAGGTTTTGGGAGGGACACCCTAGATCTAAAGCATAGCAGGGATACACCATTATTTTTATGATATTCTCCTGTATCTATATGAGGGTGACTTTGGGTAATTCAGTAACTTTTATTACAGCACATTGTATAGCAATGGAGTATTTTAATGGTTTGGAGTATGGACTATGCATGTGTGTGCTATCTTCCAATACCTTAATTATGAAGTGATGCATTGAATATGGGCATGAAAAGAAAATCAAATAAATCACAGGAATTTTTTTTATTGAGTCCTATTTGCTCATTGCAGAAGGGTAGAAACAGCCCCAATAGTTTAGTGGTCTTGACTAAATAAAATCCACATAACTTTTTTTTTTTTCTGGAGAATTCCAGATTTCTGTTGGACTTGGAAGTCCTTTCCTGATTGCCAAAACGTGCCTGGCTGCAGATGTGAAAGCCCTTGGCAAAGGATTTCTACTTACTGGCTACACTAGATTATCTTTTGCTTCTTAAAAAGCTAATCTGACTTAGTGGGGTCAGAACAATGCATATTTATTATTTCACTGAGGGTCAGGAGTCTGGGCAGGGCTTAACTGGGTCCTGTGATCAGGAGGTGAGAAAGCTATAATTAAGGTGTTGGCCAGAACTACAGTCTCATCTGAAGCTCAGCTTGGAAAGACTCAGCTACCAAGCTCACTTGGATTGTTGGTGGAATTTATTTCCTTCCAGTTGTAGGGCATCAGGATTTTGTGTCTTTTTGGTTGTGGATCAGTGAATGCTGTCAGCCATAGAAACTTTTCTATGTTCTACAGTTTCTGACCAAAAAGGTTTTTAACTTTACCAAACCAGCAAAGGAGAACATTGTAATCTTACATATAATATAATTATGTACATGGGATGATATAGATGTTATCACCTATATCCTATCACTGTAATGGCTAGGAGCAAATATGATGAGTTTGAAAATTTTGGGGCTAATCAAGAAAAAAAAACATAACCATAGGAAGGCAGTAGCACTCAATGAATTTATTTGGGTGGAACTTTGATGCATTTCATGAGAGAGGAAATCCCTTCTAGATCTGGTGGTGCAGGCCACCAACAAGAAGGGGACCAGGTGACGGGAATTCTTAAGGGCGAGTTGGAGTTTAAATGACCTTAGCCTGCTGTGAGGAAGTGAACAACATAGGGACTGATATACAGGGACCACTCTGGGTTCACTTAAACAATAGCAAGTCACGGATCCTGCTTACATTCTAGAGGAAGGAAACATAACAGGGTGTGAACTCCAGTAGCTGAGGACCTGTGGTAGGTGGGAGGCAGCATCTTAAGACTTTCTTTTTCACTGAATCAGGGTATGATTGGCCTTGAGTCAGGTACCCACCCGTGACTGAGGAAGCTGGGGCCAAAACAAGGGGACATAGGCTTTCTGTCTGTGGAGGAAGCCGGTTAAAGATGACTAAGTATATTCCGCTTGGCCCTAGGGATCTAAGAAGGTGCTTCAAGGGCTGAGTTGGGAGTTTTGGGCAAGTACAGAGGCTCTGAGGAGGTGTCAGCAACTTAGTAGCATCCACAAACATTACTTTTATTGTCCATGTTCTGGGGATAGTCTTGTGATGATTTTATTTATTTATTTATTTATTTATTTATTTATTTTTTGTACCAGAGTTTGAACTTAGGACCTTGCAATTGCCAGGTAAGCGCTTGCGCCGCTGAGCTAAATTCCCGGCCTAGGGATAATCTTGAAACTCTTTTATACCCGAATCCATTTTTAAATCTAAGAACTTAACCTACAGTTTCTCCCTATTTCATGCAAATGGAAAATTAATGTATTAAAAGATCTGCCTTCCACTGAAGAGGGGGGCAGTAAAGCACACTAGTTACATGCCTATTAACTGCTCTGGGATGAATTGTGGAAATCACTGCTTTGTCTGACCAGAAAGCTTCCCCATTTCTTTTATTTTAACAGCATGCTTCTCATAACCCCTTTGCTCTTTTGGACTAAATCATGTGCATGTGTCCCAAGCTTGGCCAATCATTGTATCTCATTTTCCTAAACTTACTGATTAGACTGATTAGTCTTGTGTTGAGTAGAAATCTTTCCTGTTAATTTCCTATTATCTTGTTTTGAAATCCTGTATTATTGCTTTTTTTTCTGTTTTTTTATTTAAAAGAAAATAGATACAGAAGATAGAAACAAAAAGCAGGAAAGACAAACAACAACAATGACAGATCTGATACAATTACACTGTAGGTTTACACTCTGAGGTGGTTGAAGTTTGACAGTAGTTACAATATTACATATCGTTACCTTCATAGGGGTTGATTATATTGACAGACATAGACATGCAAGGTTTATCAATTCAGGAATATTAATTTTTCTTTTTCAATAGCTAATGTACTTAGTAATACAGTTTTTTAAAGCTGTCTTATTTATGCATATTTATAAATTTATGTCTTTTTCTTTTTCCCTTCCTTTCTTCTTTTCCCCTTAGAGTGACTCTTGTTATCATTGAAATAACTACCCATAATATCAGGTCTAAAATAATCAAGCTAAATAGTTCAGAGTGAAGCCAATAAAGAATCAAAGAATGGTCATACTTAAGAGAAACAAAAAAACTAAAGGATTCAACTAACAACAGCAACATATCCTATCTGTAAAATTATAGGTTTAGGAATTTAGATGGTTGGAATTTTACAGTGGTTGCAACATTGTATATTATTACCATTAAGGGGGCTGTTCAGATTGACAGATAAAGACATGTAGGATTGATCTGATCATATGAATATCAACTGTTCTCTCCCACCAGTTAATGCATTTAGTAGTATAGACTTTTAAACTATCTTATGAATACCCTCATATAAAACTATGTCTTTTTTCCATAGCTTCCTTCCTCGGTTCCCCTTGTAATACCTCTTATTGTCTTCAAACTAAATGCCCTTACCAATTGGCCAAGTATAGTCAAACAAAATAGTATTGAATAAAACCAATAACAAATAAGGTAATGGAGGCAATACATAGTAATGCAACGTTGATT